>CM029023.1:145698653-145765352 GCA_016801055.1 Panax notoginseng
AATAGGTTGTAATATGGTAGAGTAGGCTGTAAATTATTACAACATATTGTTACTAAGAATATTACAACATATTGTTACTAAGAGTAGAGTTGCGAATATTGTATTTAACTTTTGTTTACTCTACTATATTCTACTCTAATAATTTACATCATATTACTCTATTATAATTAGCTTTTATTTAGACAAAATATTATAAGTAAGGTTGTGTGTATTATCAAAGTGATATTTAATATTGTGTGATGTTAAATTGTTAATTTAAATTACATAAAATTTTGTTGTTTCAATTGGTTTTGAAACCGAAACCGCACCAAATGAAACCGCTCCGCACGGTTCAAAACCACACTGCACCAATCACAAGCAGTTTCATATGCGGTTTTAGATTTGTCAAACCGCATCTAAACGATTTCGTGTGCGATTTGAGTTAATTTAGACGACTTATTAGGACTTGGAAAATGATATAACCAGTCACTTCGCATGTTAATTTTTTTTTGTTCTCAATGAATAGTTAATATTTAGTACTTCATTCGTCCTGAAATAAACATATTAATTAGTTTCGACACATTGATTAATAAATTATTATTTTTTCAACATGTTGAGTTTGAAATATCTTATTATTGGTAAGAGTTTAATAGTTTAAAAGATAATTCTTTTAATTTAATTCTTTAAATAATTCTAAACAAAATATATAAAAATATAATTACAAAATTATAAATCTTGCAAACAAAGATGATCTTAGAGCTTAACAGAGTTTTTATGAACTTGGGTTCAAATTAGAGCCGGCAAACGGGCTGGGCCAAAACGGCCCGAGTTTTGGTGGACTAAAAAAGTTAAGTCCAAAGCCCGATTTTTGGCGGGCGGGGCCCGGCCCGCAGACCTAGGTTGATTTATAATCAATTTTTGGGCTTAGCCAAAACGGGTCGGGTTTTTGACGGGCCGGACCAAAATGACTCGATTTTTTGTAGGATAAAAAAATGAGGCTCAAAGCTCGCTTTTTGATAGATGGGTCGGCCCGACCCGCTGGCTTAGGTCAATTTTTTCAGGTCTAGTTCAAATTATAAGTTTGAATTAAAATTGAGGTTAGACCGGCTTGAACCTTATGGGGACCAACCAATTTAACCCAAGCCTTATTTGACGTACCGCCCCAATATACAAAATATTACTATATAATAAACTAGTACTCCCTCATTTTCATTAAGGAATTTTTTTTCTCCTTAATATAAGAGTTTTACATATTTTTTTTTTTAAAATAATCCTTTCAAACTTCTCCCTAAAAAAAGTGGAGTAATTAACAAGAGTTAAAGCAATTAATTAGTGCATGAGTAATAATAAAATTTCAAATAAACATTAATTACCTAGCATTATAATTAATGGATTCTTTACTTTTACTTTTTTTTTTTTTTTAATTTGGAGAAGTTGGTGCTAATTTGGTTAGTAGGTCAAAATATCAAACTTACCCACTTAGATATTAACCCTGAACCCAACTTTAAACGCATGAAATTTTCTTTGGTACTCCATGTTTAGTTGGACCTAGCCCGAGATTTTTAATCTAGTACTTGGGTTGCGCTTGGGCTCGACCAAACCTGCAAAGTTGCACTCCCAAGTCCTACCTAATCTACCTGTATTTAATTTAAAAAATATATATATATATATTCTAATACTATTAGGGAAAAAAAATATAATATTCTAGTACTAGTACTATTGAAGGTGGAGTTTGAACTTTACTTTTTATGGTAAGATCCATACAACATTTTCTAATGTGAGATCAGAATATAATTTTTTTTTACTTAAATCTCTGACATTCTCGTCAAGTTCACAGTTTCAACCCACACAGTTAACTCAAAATCAGTACACACACTACACCACGAAGAGCCACCCATCGAACGGTAAAATCAGTACACACACTACACCACGAAGAGCCACCCATCGAACACCGTTTGTAACGACTCAAGTCCAAACTTAAATTCTAAATAATGTTTAACCTATTGTACAAGAGCATAGTTGACTCGACTAACTACAAAGTTCATCTTAAAATCATCACAAATTATTGGTGCTTTATTAAGTAAATTTAAACCTTATATATAATCCATCTTAAATATTCTAAGAGATTGGATTATCACAATTTATGTTTGGCCCTCTGTTCTCTGTTATATTTAGGAAATTGATATTTCTACAATATTTTTTTGATATTTTCACATGAAAAGTGTTGTTATAGATGTATAGCGACTGGAAAAACCGTCGCTATATTTTCATATAAAAATATCATTTTTTATTGTGAAAATATTAATTTCCTATATTTAATTTGTTGCTCCTTTGAGTGAAAATTCTCACTCTTCCATCTTGCACTCGTGCATTTTGATAAATTAATATCCAACTGCATGTGAAAACTTATATTCCTTTCATTTTAATTGAAATATAAGATTATTATTATTTTTTAAAAATTAGTTAGAAATATTTTTAAACTCAAAATTACCAGAAAACTATTTAATATTAATTTATAAAATGATAATTATTATAAAATATTTAAAGAATACTAGTACTAATTATATATTTATTGTTATGTAATTTAGTTAACTAACAATTATTAGCGACCGTTCTTTGCTATTGACTGCTTTGCTGCTGGTCTGGTGGCTAGTAGTTTATTTTTTGCCATGCTTTGCCTCTGTTATTTGTTCCTGCTGCTGGGGACCGCAGCTGGGATTGCTGTTGCGGTTTCTGCTGGTTATTGTTATTCTTCAGCTGGTTGCTTATGCTGAGTTTGTTGGTTGCTTATGCTGAGTTTGTTGGTTGCTAGGCTGGGCTTGCTGATGCTAATGCCTTGCTGCTGCTGCTACTATTTTGTGGTTGCTGAGCATGCTTGTTAGGTTTGTATATAACGTGTACATGCAATCAAATTACACAAATATAGCGAAAACGCGATAACATCGAATTTTAAAATTTTACACAAACTATCCGTTATTCTGTAAATTATAGTAACATTTAATATATATTAACAGAGTAATATCAATTTAGTATACAAATCAGATTTAGAATGTAAACTGTACTTACTTGAAAAAATCAGATTCTGAAAATTCAAGATAGATAAATCCGAGTCCTTTGAATTCACAAAGTCTCCTTGAAGTAAATTTATTCCCTCAGTGGTACTAAAGGTTATTGAATAATTACTTTCCAAGATAAAACGGATTTCCAATTCTTAATTGACAACACTTTGAAATTAAGAATTCGTCAAACACAATTTTTATGTTCTATACTCGAACCTTACTGTGGTGATATGATACTGTTATGATTCGGGGAATGAAAAGAACATTTACTGCAAACACAGAACGGGACGGAAGAACAGAACATATACTGCAAACGCAGGGACGGGAACAGAACGGAAAAAAACTTATATCAGAAATGTGCTCTTAGGTAGTTTATTTATAGAATAAATTTGTGACTGTTAATACAGGATATTACCGTTGGCGAACGGAGATTTTGTCCAAAAATTTATATATCACCGCCCGAACGGACGGCGGCGGCGCGCGCATGGGTTCGAACCAAGTTTTGGCTAGGTCCTCTCCCTTCCACAAAAGTGGGGTGCCCCTTGGGTCCCTTCCCATTGAGCAAATATCACATATATAAATTCTTCACTTTTCCCTCCAACTTCTTATGTGGGACTATGCAATTTATAACATTTCAAGTAGGTGAATTTAGAGTCAATTTTCTCATTCAATTCTTAATGGATTTGTACAAATAAGTATATCACGTTATACTCTTAGCGGAGAAGAACGCATTGATGCATGGACCTGACATTTTCAGAGTATGGGCCCCACATTAAATTAAGCCTAAAAAATGCTTTAATATTTATTTTCCAAATTCATTTCCAACACTATCATCAAGATCTTTCCTTGTGCTCAATTATCAATTATAAAAGAGATAGAGAATTAGAATCATGCCCTCGTAGAACCGTGCTTTCTTAGGTACGAGTTCAACTCCAAATCCTTCGCGTTCTCCTTGAATTCATCGGTTAGAGTCCTTCTTTTGATCAACATTAGCCATCCAAGTGTTTGACCTCTAGAGGTGATCCACCAAGGAATAATATCTATTCAAGAAGATGGGTGTTGACAAAATCCTAGTTTCTATCTCTATAAAAATTATAAGTACACTCATGTAATCCTAACCCATAATAAGACTCCTAAACTATTAATCCTCCTAAACTATTTAGGAATATAGTTTTATTTTAATTAAACTTTTTTAATTAATTAAGCTTCTAATTCAAGTAGGAATTTATGAGAGTACTTTTATTAATTAATTTTCAAACCCTTTTAGGAATTAAAATAATAATAATAATAGTAATAATAACAAGACTCATCTTATTAATTTATATTTAATATTTTTAAAATATTAAATAATAAATATTAAGCTATTTAATTTATTCTATCACCATAGATTAAATTAAATATACTTAATTAATTTATTATTATGATTATGTCATTTACTTCTTAAATACATATTTTACTTTTGTAGTGTGATCCTTTAGGTTCTCTATATTAAACCGATTGTGAATAAATCAATTAAAATAATTCTAATCTTATTTTAATAAATAAATTAAACTATTTAATTCATTTAAATAAATAATATTTATTCTAAAATAAGGGTAAACGCTCCCTTAGCGATCCACGACTTTCCAGATACTATATATAGATTTTAACATTAATCATAAAAGAACCTTTCAGTGAATAGTCATCGTACAATTCAATTCTTCCAGCATACAACGTCCTAATAAATATAAGACATTAAATTACTGTCAAGTCTTATTTTATTTAATTATATGTATTTCGATTTTCAATTGCACAACTCTAAATAATACAAATTAAAAACTCCTTTCAAATTTCATTACCTTGGCGAAGGATAACTGAATCGTCATTTATCGAATTACATAGGACAATCTCTCATTTTACCAAAAGTGGTAGATTCTTTGTTGATCATTCGCTATCTCCATATACAACTTATTATATCCAAGTTTACCCTTTGATATGCGATAAGTGTAAGACCCCGAATTTTATGAAATGAAAGTATTCAATTTTCTTATAATTATTATTTTATTTCGTAAATGGTTAAATTGATAAAAGGTTAAAGTTAAGGGTGATATGTGAAATTTTTTGCAAAGTAAGCAAGTGGTTATATAATATTCGATTGGTCGGAAAATATTTTTTTTATCGGAGAATATCCGTACGGCAACACAATCATTGATGGACCCCACAACGGAAGTATTGTCGTAGTAAGAAAACGACAGAATTATCTTTTTATAAAAATAACGGCGAAAGTGTTACCGTTAAAACTGTTGAACTGCCCGGTAGTAAAAGTACAGTAATACACGTGGTTGCATAGTAGCACACGGTATTGATTATTGATGCTTACGTAAGAAGTCACTTAGTTATACTCAATTATTGCTGCAGTAATTGTTGCATCATATCTCTCATATTATTGATTCAATTATTATCACAGTATCATCTGCATAATATGTTATATTATTAAATCAATAATTGAGACGACAAAATTATTCATATTATTATTTGCAATATTGACAATGTCTAGAAGTTCTATCAATGAGAGGTTTGGTCACCTAATTGCGCGCCAATAAGGAGAAATCTTTATTGGAAAGCCCCCTCTTTCCTGAGAACGACCTGGTTGTTAAATATTGTGAATTATAATATTAATGATGAATAAGTTCGTGTTGATTAAAGATAAAATTGATAGTTCTATTGTGTGGAAATTATTAGTGTTAGTGGAAATCGACATTTATTTTGATAGTAATTGATGTCTGGAGGTTATATTGATCAATCGGGTAATTAATCGGATAAATGAACAATTAATTATTATTAATTCACATGCTTATAACTATTTGTTCACATGTGTGTACTATTGATTCACATTCTTGTACTATTAGGGGAGTTGGTGCAAGATTGATAATACTTGCATGACTAAGTTAAAAATAGAGGTATAGATGGAGGTACTTTACTGTAATTCATATTTTCACATGTCTAGAACTATTGAGTCACATGAATGAACTATTAATTCACATGATTTACTATTAGGGGAGGTGGTGCAAGTTTGATAATACTTGCAGGACTAAATTAAAAATGAAGGAAAAGAGGAAGGTATTATACTGTAATATTTCGAGCTCCAAAACGTGTAATTATCGAAACTATATTTTTCTATAAATAGAAGCTCATTCTTCCTTCATTTCTCACCAATTCACTAAAGCTATAGAGTAATTATTATAGAGAGAAAGAAGAAGAGAAGTCTGCTACCTCATTATTTCAGTATCCAATCTTCTTTTGAGGTAAGGGGTATTATTTCTTTCGTATTCATGAAGAGAGCTATTGTTATTCTATTCCTTATTATTTTGTTGGAATAACCTGTATATGCAGACTACCGTATACATGGTGAAATTCTTCTGTTATTCCATTCTTTATTATTCTGTTAGAATAACCTGTCTGTGCGGGTTACGCATGACCTGGTTCCATTCTTTTTTATTCTGTTGAAATATCATGTCTGTGCGTATTACGCATGACCTAGTTCCATTCTTTATTATTCTGTTGGAATAACCTGTCTGTGCGGTCTATCGCATACCTGGTGAATTCTACTGTTATTCCATTCTTTATTATTCTGTTGGAATAACCTGTCTACGCAGACTACCGCATGCATAGTGAATTCTTCTGTTATTCTATTCTTTATTATTCTATTGGAATAACCTATCTATGTGGATTACCGCATGCATGGTGAATGATCCTTCGTATTCATTGCTTATTAAATTGTAGAAATGATCTGTCTACGTGGATTACCGCATGGCGGACAAAAATCTATTTGCAGTTTCGTATATTCTATTATACTCGTATGAGATATCATTTCTTTTGTACTCGTCATGAAATATCATTTTCTTTGTTATTTTTCTATTACGAGTTACTATTCATAGATTACTATTCATCCGGTTACTATTCACTCTAGTATTATTCACTCGGGTATTCGGGACACTTTTCATGCCAGAGTACTATTCACGAGTTACTATTTATGGGTTACTATTCACCCAATTACTATTCACCCGAATGTTGTTCACTCGGGTATTTAGAGTATTTTTCATGTCGGGATACTATTCACGAGGTATTATTCCCGAAATACTATTCACAGGGTACTATTTACCCGAAAAATATATTTCTTTTCTGTCCAAATTATTTTTAGAACATTAATATTATTCTTAAATTTTACTCCACAAAGCAGTATCATGTTGACAATTTGAACGTTATTGAAATCTGGATAAATTAAATTATAAATCTTTAAAATTTATCCTTGAACTTGTTTTATTGAATTATTATATCATTGTC
The DNA here is from genome assembly GCA_016801055.1 of Panax notoginseng. NCBI lineage: Eukaryota > Viridiplantae > Streptophyta > Magnoliopsida > Apiales > Araliaceae > Panax > Panax notoginseng. Next base: position 145,706,015 of record CM029023.1, read on the forward strand.
ATCATCCTCATGCTTATATTGTGATGAAAGTCATCTTTGGCTTACGTGCATAGATGAACTTGGTATGATTATGACCAGGGATTATTCGGTATAATCATGACCGTAATGTAACGAATGATGTGGTAAAAGTCCTCATTGGCTTGTAGTTCATTGATGGACAGTTGTTGATATGATTATGACTAGGGATTATTCGGTATAATCATGACCATTGATGATTACATGAATATCATTGGCCGTGGTACATGGATGATTCGATTTTATTTATTAAGCTGAGTCTCAGCGATAAAGTTGATGAAAAACTTTTTAAATCATAGAAGTTAGTAGATTTTATGCTCTACTCGACTCTTCTAATGGATTGCTTATTTTCGCTGCAGTTGTTGATCTAAAATTTGTTGTTTATTGTATTCTATCAGTTGTTATACTGTTGAAGGCTAAGGATAATTTATTCTGCATTATCTTAGTCATAATATTTATTACTAGGCTAGTTGAGCTCACCCTTTCTTTCATTGTTCTCTTCAGAAAATGAGAATATAGCTGAGACGAGTCGGGGAATGGAGTGATGGTCCAGGATAAATGGCTTTAGTAGTCCTCACTATTCTACGGAATAATGTGATAATAATTGTAATGAGGACACCATTGAGTGTGGATATTGTCTAGATGACAATATTATTGTTCAAACTCTCAGCTATGTTTTGTCGTATTTTACACGACTGTTGTATAATTAAGTTGTATTTGAATTTATGTACCATGTATCTGGCGACCCAAGATGAGTGATATATACCTATTTTGGGGGCATCACACTAAGGGTCTTAAGGAATATGTCAAAGTTTAATTCATTATACACAAGACACTATGATGATCTCAAGTCCAAGGATCACTTGTACTACTATCACTTAAGGAATTTCTATTGACAGATGAGTAAAACTCCATTAGATATTATGACAACCCCAAATCCAGGTACTCAAACTTTCTTTAGATTTGGTATTCACTCAACAAAATAATTAACATCTAACTACCCATAATAATAATAACAATAAAATAGAAATAGAAATCCTCCCAATATAGGGTTACAACATTTTAAACGAATAAATCCCAGATTATCTAACATTAATACATCATATGCGAAAACATCTTAAACAAATAAGTCTTAAATATCACATCATAAGTCTTAATATAAACATTTAAATATTAAATAAGTCTTCATCATTTGCTTACTTTTCCCTTGTCCTTACTTGAGGATCGCTTATCAACTCTTTCAATCTTAGCTGCAATGTTATTATCCAAGAGTGAGCATCAATTGCCCACAAGTTTAACAATAGAATAATAATAATAATAATAACATGTGAATTAACAATGTATACTGAACCAAAAGAAGTCTCGGCTTTTGAATCAAGATTAGAATAGGAATCAAAAGTACATCTGAGTTAGGGTCATAAGACCATGAACTATGTCCCAGGTTATCAAGTATTTCTACTTTAAACCTTTAACAGTCGTAAAACTATATGGACCTAATTACTTCTCGTACTTAGGGGGATCAAACCTATGTACCATGTATGTGCACAATATCTTAATGCTAGCTATCGCGTAATATAATCTCATGTAGCAGGGTTATTCATCTCAGCTTTGACATTAGAGTCCGCACCAACGGAAGTTTGGTTTGGATTGATCTCAAGGGTAATTTAGAGTTCAATAATCATCAACTGAGGATTAGTTGAATCAATTAGGAATCACTATCTACTCAAGGTTTCAATTCAAAGATTGAATCTCAACTCTATATAATTGACTGAAAAGAGCCACGTTCAGTGAACTTATTATCTAATAAGCACCTATATACTTATTTTAGTGTCTCCACACAAATGATTATGAGATCAATCATCCTCTTCGTAAGAGCAAGCATAGTATGTACCAATCTATCCGGATTCACTAATCCCCAATTTAGAAATTCAACGATTAAGAACGATTTTAGTTTTAACCTATCTAAGAATTTAGATCTCATTAGCATAATCATCATCATGATTTTAAAAATATTGTTTAAAAATATGAGTTTATCACATTTAATATAACAGCAACATGTAGGTAATGAAAAATACCTTTAATAAATTACTTTTATTATTAATAAATAAATAAAATTATAAAATATATGCAATATCATATCAAATATGATTGACTTAAGTGCATACTACTTTCACTGGTTATGCTGCTGCTAAGCCGATTGAGGCGGCTGTTGTTGTCTGTTGATTCTAGTTAGGCCTATTATGGCTGTTTAGATAGTTTGTACGTCATGAATTTTCATAGTTTATTTTGGTTGACAATTTGATATTGTAATCTTTTATAGTAATGACATCATAGAACATGTCCTATGACGTCTATGTTATATTTTGATTGGAGTTAATTTTCTATCTCTTTTATACTTTTTTTTAATATAGTTTAAATCTAACAAAAAGAAAAAATAAAGGGACACAAAATAAGAAGAAACGACAAAAGCATAATAAAATATCAAACTTCACTGAATTAGACTTTGATCGGAGCTTTTGGCTAAATTTTATGCTCGCCGACAGATAGTACTCCATTCGTTACTTTTTACTTTACATTTTAATTAAAAATATAAAAATTATGAAATGCAATTAATATTTTATTTGATTGATTAAAATGAGTATGCAATCTCAATATTAATATTACTTTTCAAAATTAATTGAAAAAGATGAAAAATAAACAATTTAGTGGAGTATTTAATATAGGGATAGTATGATAAACTAAGTCATTAATATTTTCTTGAAATTTACAAACGACAAATAAAAAGTAACAAATTTCAGTGACATGTACTACCTCCATTCAATAATAATTGACCTTTTAAAAAAAAATTGTTCCAATTTATTTGTTGTTTACAACTTTTTAGGAAAATAAATTATTACTTTCTTATATCACCCCTAACTTCTCTCATTGTCCCAATAAATTTTTTTTTCTTCTATTAATAGTTTTCAATTTCCCATAAAGGGGTAGTGATATAATTTCATAAAAATTTAATTATTAGATAATAATATTAAATAACTTTCTTAATTCATACATGCGAATGAAATTAAAACGACTATTATTATGGAATGAAGATAGTAAAAAGGAACGGAGGGAGTAATTGTTATTCTCCCCTTTTTAAACATCTTTTTAGAGGGGTAGCATTTGTTTCTTTTTAAATATTAAACATGTTAATTATTTATTTTAAGGAAATATTAATGACTTAATTTATCATATTATCCCAACATTAAATATGTACTAATTTATTTATCTTTCATCTTTTCAATAAATTTTAAAAGAGTAATATTGAAATTTATATCCAATTTGATATATTAGGCAAAACTTAATTATATTTCTTAATCTCTATATTTTCTTCTAAATCTTTACATTTTCTTCTAAATTGTTATTTCAAATTTGAATTTCTCCAGCTTACACGATTTCTTAATCTAATTGCATAGAAACCTTGTACTTAGTTGTATGATTAACCTGACTAATCACTATCTGAAGTTTTTAAGCATGAATTCATGAATGTGACCTACTTTCTGTGCCAAAATAAATACTGAATTCATAGCTAATTAATTATTAGTACAGCTGCATGTGTACCTTGTCTAGCAGAACATCACCTCTCAATTCTTGCCTTCAAATTCTATCAAGGGTACTTTTGTTTGAGGGATTAAGGGGCTGTTTGTTTAGAGCTGAATGGAGCTGAATCTGAATGGCTGAATCGGTCAGAGCGTTTGTTTTGGTCTGAATGGCTGAATCGGTAAGATGGACGAGCTGAATGACTAAGTCAGATTTTTTGAGCTGAATGACTGAATGAGCAGCTGAATGAAGTAAAAAAAAAATTAAAAAAAAAATTAAAAAAATATTAACTATTATATTAAGTAATATTAAATAAATTTATAACAATTTTGAATTTTTTCAGAAGGGTAAAATAATAAAGTTTTGTCATTCAGATGTTTGAGACATGTCAATTATCAAACAACTTTTTTCATTCAGATTCAGATTCAGCTCATTCAGATTCAGATTCAGATTCATTCAATTTTTATCAAATACCCCCTAAATCATGAGATTAAAGGGTTGGTCTCATGTAAAAAATAATACTGTATTTTTTTGGTTATCTTTGGATTCAACTGTTTAAAAAATAGTACCCCATATGAGGGAGTAAATATTAGACGGAGGGGAGGGGGTGAGTTTCATAGTCCAGAGTTTGGGACCAAATTTTCATGGACCAAATCGTCCCTATTAATTGTTAATTTTAATATTTCATAATTATCTTTTTTAGATTTTCTATAAACAACTCATTTCATTACTCAATAACATTTAATTATAAATCGGTTCGATCTCTAATCTTCTCCAAGTAAGATATTTATCTCTATATCTCTCTCTTTCTTATAAGTAAATAAAAAAATAAAATATTTTGCATACTTCAGTTGATAGACTCTAGGGTTGCTATTTAAAGTTCAAAACGAAATAATAATTTATTCAAAATATATAATTTTCACCATAATCTAGTGTAAAATTATTCTTGTCTTGCAAATTTATAATTCTTTAACTATGTGTAACAAATAATCATGTTGAAGAGTGTAATTAGGAAGAGTTTCTTTTTTAAATACCGATAAAATTAGAGAGATTCCGGTAAGAGAGACAAACAATTGGGGGTAGAAAAAAGTTCTACACTAATAAATACATTTTGTTATCCATACTTCTTTTTTAATTTGTACAACAAATTATTATTATTATTATTATAATTATTATTATTATTATTATTATTATGGTTGTTGTTGTCGAAGCTTAGAAAAAAATATTTAGTTTGTATTTGAGATTTGAAATAGTAATTCTATTTAGTGTTAATTAAGTTATTCAATAATTTTTTTTACTCTAACAAGATCATCTAATATTTTGTATAGTTAATTAAATGTTATCTAAATTGTTGTTAATAGTAATGATTTTGTCTAGAGTGGAGGAGAGATTTTTTGTGTGGGTATATTTGAAATTATTTGATAAGGGTAGTTGTGTTTTTTTAACAAATAATCCGATATTTAAATGAGATTATTTGATTAAAACAAACGTTGGATTAGACTACCTAGTTCAATCCGGAGCAAAATAAACAATTAGTAAAATAGTCCCATTTAATTTAATCCAAAAAAGTAGTTCAATTCAAAAAAATAGTCCAAGAAACTAATAGCCCTTGTAATCCAGTTCTGCAAACAAATATTCCCTTAAGGACAACTGATCAATAATTGTCAATCAATATTCAAGTAAAATTTGATCCTAAAGTTGGTTATATTAACTTCAACCTTTTTTATCTTTAAAAAGAAAACTGGGTTTAGGTCCTTTTTTTAATTATTAATACTTACTATATATATTTAGTTAAATATTCTCACCATTTGTTTTGTAAACTACTCCATTAGCAAAGAAGTAAATAGAGTACTCGAAGAAAGCGTTCCCACACGAACACGTAATTGTATAGAATTTTCTTCCGAGAACAGTGAGTATAATAATGCACTGTATGTTAGTGGGGCATTTTTTTGGTTGCAACTTTTATAAGGTCAAAAAGGCACATTAAAGATAGCTAGGCCACCGTATTAAATACTGAAACACTTAAGTAAGGCGGTGTTTGATTATATCTTAATATATTTTAATAGTTTATTTTTTAATATATTTTAAGAGTCTATATATTTGTATTAAGAGGTTCAATAATTTAGATTCATATTTATATCTTAACTATTCAGAAGACCTATTAATACAAAGATGTAGGTTGTTAAGATGCATTAAAAAATGAGTTGTTAAAATGTATTAAGATGCAATCAAACAACACCTAACTCATTACACTTTGTAATTGTGATTTGAGTAGAAAAGAAAGGAACATATTTTAAAATTTTTGAGAAAAAAACGAGAAAAAGGAGTAAATTTCTTTAATCATGTTTCACTACAACAAAAAGAATTATTTTCGTCGGAATTATCTCCGACGAAATTTATTCCCTCGAAATTGGTATAATTTCACCGAAATATTCTGTTGGAAATAATTTCCACGGGCATAAGATTAATTCGACGGAATTTCGTCGAAGATATAAGTCATTCATTGGCGTCAATCTTCTAGCTAGCACCAATCCTATTCTCGACGGAATGTGAGATAATTGCGACGGACGATCCGTCGATAATAGTTTAATCTCGAGGGACTTATGTCCAACGAAATTTCTGTCGAAAATAACAACAAATACCTAGACACATCAGTTCTCAGCCGCCACTGTCATTTTCTTTATCTTTCGCCTTCTCTCGTTCGTTTTAACCTTTCAGCCTCTCTTATGCTAAAACTTCCATTTTCTTCCTATGAGCCCAAGTACAAGTTAAGGTTTACATATGACCTAAATGAATTAAATGAAAAGTCGATCGGAAGTAAATGAACTAGACCACAATTAATGAACGTAGCATTAAACGAGCAAAAAGGGAAAAACCCTTGGGTTTTGTCCCCATAGGGTTCGGACACCTCAAGGTGGGACCTCCTTAAGGAAAAAATTAGCCAATCTCTTCCCCGACTGGACTTGATTTGAATGAATGGAACAAAATAAGGAAACAGACAAAAGATGAACAAAAGAAGACAAAGTACTTCCTAGACTCCCTAGGGTTTTGCCACTTAGGATTCGACCCCCTAGGGCGCGCACCGGTTCTTTTTCTCGATTTGTGTGTCCAACGGGTTTTGATCAATGTAATGACAGAACAATGAGCCTAGACTACATAATGAAATTAAGGTCTTGTGAAACTCCAAGAAATGGTTAACTTTAGAATCTCTATGAAAGAACTTCACACAGAACCCAAAATCATGAGAAAATAATGAAAACCGACAAAGAAAGGCCGAAACGAACGAAAAGAATCGAAGGAAGCTCAAACCTAGGGTTCGACCCCCTAGGGTTCGGCTCCCTAGGGCGCGACCTCTCGTGTCATGTGATGAGTTATTCTAAGGTTTTTCGGCAACGAGATTCTCAAATAAAGAAGGAAGAGTAGAAAGCATTGTTTGAGTAATAAGAGATTTGAAGCATGAAACCGAGGAGGAGCCTCTATTAGTCCCAAGACAGAAGGCTTATGGAGGCAACTCATTTTGGGAATTGATTGAGGGATCAGATTGGTGGCTAGAAGAACCAGACGATTTAGCCCTTACTCTGATGACTAAGGGTATTTATGGAATTTCTCTGAGGTCACGTGCCTGACATATAATCACTTTTCAGGAAACTCTATACATACTCCTTCCATTCAATGAAGAAGGGAAATTTTGGAAAATTGGAGATTGACAGATTCTCTCTCAACCTAAGACACTCAAGAAGGCTATCTGGATCTTTGATACCTTAAGAAGGCCCTCGGATCCTAAGAGTTCTACCACGTGTTATTGGAGTAATTAATTGTTCACCTATTCTTCTCTCCTCTTCAATTATTCAATCAATTCCGTACTCTTCGTAGATTTCTCTACTCCTCAGCCAACACGAAATCATAACCCTAGCAAAGTACGATTTCCTTGCCCACACTTCCCTTCTTCTCCTCTCCCTCCTCCTCGAAAGATTTCATCTAGCCGTGTGCGCAGTGGTGGTGGCGACAGTGTAGTGGCAAAGCAACTCATTGTCCTCCTCCTCCTCCTCTATTATCATTAATTTATCTTATCAATAATTTTTAAAGGTTAGTGAGTTTTCATTTAGTTAATTTATTCCATGAAATTCTTCTGCCATAATTTGGAATTCCTCTAGGTAACAATAATTATAAGTAATTAATCCATTAATTTTATGGCCTAATTATTAGTCATTTTCAATTTGTATGTGTGAACAAGTATGTAATAAACACATTAGGGCAGAATCCTCTAAATTTTATGCCCTAATTTTTATTATTGCTAATATCATGCTTATATCAGAAATCAGTCGTATATTATATGTTTCTGTAATTTAATACGAATTGGGACTGCCTAGCTTATATATGATTTTGGTAGATGATCATTTTGGGACTGATATTGTGTTTTGGGACTGATCATATTGATTGATTTTAAGTTGACTTATTTGGGACTAATCATATGGATTAGGACTGCCTAACTTATATATAATTTTGCTAAATGATCATTTTGGGGCTGATATATATTATGTTACTTGACTCATTTGAGAATGAATTTGTGTTTTGGGTAGGTAAATTTACTATTTTTTGACGGAATTCCAGACGAATTTCTGTCAGAATTATTAAATTGCAAAATTTATGGGCCCTACATGTATTTATATATTATTTAATTAGTTTTTCAATTTTAAAATAAACTAAGTAACATTTACTTAGTTTCTTAATAATAAAATAAATTAATATAATTTAATGAAAATAAATTATATAATATAATGTAATACAAAATAAATCTAAAAAAATAATATTACATGTAATAACTTAAATCATATCTAATAAATAAATAAATAAATTTGTTTTAATTTAATAAAAAAAATAATAAAACAAATTTAAGTTTAATAAATTAAATTAATTTAATAAAAATAAAAATAATAAAAAATTTGAAAATAAAATAAAATAAAAAAATTTAAATAAACTAAGTAGCATTTGCTTAATTTTTCACAATTATAATAACATAAAATAAGTACTAAATGTATATAATATACATATATGTACTATACTTTATAACATAGAAACCCGTTTGACAAGTAAGACTTAATGTCGATGTAGTTTGCATATTCAAATAATAGTTCTTATAAATTAAGTAACATTTACTTCGTTTTTCATTGGTAAAATAAATTAAGTAACATTTGCTTTATTTGCCACAATTTTTAATAAACTCAATATATACATGTGCATGTAGTATATGTTGAAGCTTAAAAACCCGTTCGAATAGTCTCCAGTCTAAGACTGTTATTGGATGCTATGTCTCACACTTAGGCTGGTGCCAATTCACATGATAAAATTTTTAAAGGAATTTTTAGCTGGTGTCTCTATATGTTCTTTGAGTACATACTTAGACTAAGTTGTCTTGGTCTATTTCGTGTACTTGGAGACCATGAGGAGGTGCTATGAAAATTTTCTTAAAACAAAAGAAATGTTCTCAATATTGACACTAGTGAGAAGACGCATCCAGGAACGTGATAGAAGCCTAACCCATGTAGAGTGGAGATACTAGGAAAATATTTTTCATGCATGAAGCACATATAAATGAATATCCCTGTTCTGAATGTGTCTTTTGTTCAATTAAAGATGTTAGCCGACTGGAGTTGGATGTACTGTAGAATACCCATTAATGGGAGAGGATTAGTGGATGTTTACCGTGAAGGAGTGTGCAATTTTTTGAATAAAGCAATAAAATATGCTGACAATCTGAACGGAAAGATGAGTTGCTCATGTATCAAGTGTAAAAACTTGATCTGAAAGAAAGCCGACGAGATTAAATTTGACTTGTTTTCTCGTGACTTTGTGGATGGCTATTCCGTATGGATTCATCACGGGGAATCAGCTGAGTTGAGGGAACTGACCGACAGTGTAGACCAACCAGTTCACAGGGATTCATTTATACGCCTATAATTATGATGTCGTGGAAATGTTGGTCGACGCTTATGGGTCTAACAATATAAATTGGGTTGAAAACGAGCATTCGTCAGGCAGTGATCAACAAGACCCAAATGATACAGCTGCTGCCTTTTACAAGATGCTATCTGAATTGGGGGTCCCATTGTATCCTGTATATGATAAGTACACCAGGTTATCTGCAGTGACTAATTAGTTCTTACACTTCAAGAATGAGAATGACTGCAGTAAGAGAGGTTTCAAAGATTCGCTTTCTCTTATCAGCGAGTTCTTACCCAAGGATCATACTTTGTCCGCGAATTATTACGAAGTGAAGAAGGTGGTAAATGGGTTGAATATGAGGTATCAGAAAATCAATGTTTATGAGCAGGATTACATGTCATAATATAGGGCGGATAGAGATAAGATGCAGTGTGATATATGCTACTTGTCTTGTTACAAGGTGACAAACGTGGGGGGAAGGAGAAAGATGTGCACAAGAAGATCTTACTATACTTTCCTCTTACGCCGAGGCTTTCAACGGCTATTCATGTCATCCCAAACGGCTCAACATATGAGTTGGCGACGTCGTGCATGGTAAACTGACTCACTCTGCAGCTGGAGATGAATGAAAGAAGTTTGATGATTTTTTTTTTGAATTTGCTAAGGAAGTTAAGAATGTTAGGCTTAACATGGCTATGGATGGTTTTTGCCCATTTAATAATTTTAGTCAGCCCTACTCTGTTTGGCCAGTGATCATGGTTGCTTACATTCTTCCACCGTCAATATGCATAAAATATCTGTATTTGTTCTTGACTTTAATCATACTTGGGGATAAGAGACCTACAAAAGACATAAATGTGTACCTCAGACTATTAGTCGATGAACTTAAGATGCTGTGGGAGACGGGTGTTCAAGCTTATGATAAATTGGTTAAACAAAATTTTGTGATGAAGGTAGCTTTATTGTGGACTATCACCGACTTTCAAGCACTTGGGATGATCAGTGGTTGGTCGACTCATGGGAAGCTGTTATGTCCAGTTTGTATGGGGAATTATCGCAGGATCAGTTCGTCACAATATGCGACGAGGTGCTCCGTATGGTGGTTACTCTACTGGTGGAGGCTTTTGGTCCGATGGGGTGTCAGCCCCCGACTACTCAGGTATTCTGCATGTTATTTTATTTTTATTTAGCTGTCTCTTTAATTCTCTCATACAGACTAATGATTTATATTTTTAATTTTATCAACAAGGTGGCAATGCCGAGCGGGCTGGTGATGCCGAGCATGGTGGCGATGCCGATTGCGAGCGGGGGGATGACAACGATGATTTTCATACACCAGAGCAGCGCCGTCCACTCCCGCCCGATGATCCTCCTCATACTAGTTTGAGTTAGTTTTATAGATCATTTGTATAGATTTTATTTATTTAATTGTAGATCATTTGTACATATTTTGTTCATATTGTAAAGAAATATAGTTTAGTTGAGTTGTACGAGTTTTGTAAGTCATTGTATAATTTATGGAACATTAGCTTATATTTGTTATATATTGTTTATGAGTTAATTCATATTGACACTTGTTAGATTAGTGTTGATGAGATAATTAAAGCATGGTTTTATAGTTATGTTGTATGTGAAATATATTACTGTATGTTTTGTTGGAATAAAACAGGTTTTACAGGTACAAAAATAGGTTTAAAAATATGGAAACTGTAATTTTTTAAAAATTATTTAAAAAAAAAAACAGGTAATCTCGACAGAATAAGGTATTTCCGATGGACATTCCGTCGATATTCTAGTTTTATAGTTTTCTTACAAAATATTAAAATCCAAGGAAAAAAAGACTATTTTCGACGGAACATTTCGGTATTTCGTCGGAATTATATTGGATTAAAATCGACGTATAGTTTCGACAGAAAATTTCTTCGAACTTGTACTATTAATTTCCGACAGAAAATTAGTTAGAATTATTCGGTCGACTTTATGTATTTTCAATCGAATTTTCAACTGACTAAATTACAACGTCTATATATTTCGACGGAATATTCTGTCGGAATTGAGGCTTTTTCTTGTAGTGTTTGTGAATTTTTTAAAAAAATTTAACTTAAAATATGAAATTATTTTTGATAAATAATTGTATATCATAATATTTTTGGTACTTTTTAAATAGGGCTAAATACACTTCCGTTACACGAAGTACCATCAAATTCATTATTCGGCCCCTAAAGTATTTGGGCTTACACTTTACTACATCAAGTATCTAATTTGATACAATTTAGCCCCCAAATTCAAAATCCGGCCAATATTGGCCGGAATACCCACTTTCAGGTGAGACACGTATTTTATAAGGTTTGACAGTATAAAATACGGTTTGACTAAAAAAAATTGTTGCATTTCCCGCCCTAAAAAACTCACCCATTTCCCTCCATTCTTTGTCAATAAATTCAGAAGCAATATCAAAGAATACTAGAAGCATCAAAGAAGGAGAGCAACAACGAGAAGCCAAAAGCAGCGAAGAAGAGAAGACCAGAGTAAGGAGAGAAGAAGGGTAACTAGAAGAAAACCATAGCAAGGAGAGAAGAAGAGCAGCAAAGAAGAAACTTACCAATGGCTACCGTGATCTGTCATCGAGAAACCAATGCAAGATTTTGTTTTGAAAGATTTGTGTAATGTAAAAAATGTACCGAAGATTTTGTCTAGTGTCTCTAGTACTAATAACTCGGATGTGCTAAATAGTGTAAGTTGCATGTCAAATTGAACAAAAGTGAATACATGTGGAACAAAGCAACAATACCAGAAAGCTTCCAAGCAATCAATGTTTAGCAAAAACATGAACAAAAACTAAGCTTACAAAGCTATCACTGTCCCCAAAACCAAGCTTATAGAGCTTATAGATTGTTCACCATAAAACAAACTGCTAATAAACCAAAATAAAGTTCACTGCACATGGTCACTTTCTACTTATTCTTCCCTTTTGTTTTTGATGACCCTGCACCATCCTTGTCAGTTTCTTTGAATACAGATGACCCGAAAGGATTCTTAGCCGGGTCGGTTTTTCTGGCTAATTTTGGCCGGATTTTGAAATTAGGGGTCAAATTGTATCAAATTAAGTACTTGATGTAGTAAAGTGTAAGCCCAAATTCTTTGGGGGCTTAATTATGAATTTGATGGTACTTCGTGTAGTAGAGTGTATTTAGCCCTTTTAAATATCAATTTCCCCGCCTTTCTAACTTTGGGAAGAAATTATTGGAGTAATTTTGCCTCTTATTTTCCTCCTGTTTTCCTTTCAGTCTTGAAAAAAAAAAATTTATTTTCTTGTCCAAATTTATCTACTTCTCATTTCATTAGTTCTTTTATATTTAAAACTCACAAACACAGTATAATGAGTCTCTTTAGTTAGCAATAAAAAAACTAGTCTCAATTAAGAGTCCAGGGTTTCAAATTTGGTGAAATTGACATTTGGTTAATTTGTTGTGATATTTATAGTAAAGAGTTAGCATTTTTATAACACTTACTTGTATGTTTTTATAGTATTTCTTTTATATCAAAGGCCATTAAAATTCACAGTACTAGGTCAATTTATTATGAAATGTATAACGAAGAATTATATTTGTACGTATAACACATAGTTGTATTTTCTTAACGTTGTTTTATATAATTGTATCAAAAGGTTATCGAAGATCAAGAAAATAAAACTACAAATTAATATATCTTTTTGCTATAAATTTCACAATAAATTGATCAATTACCAACCTCATGCAATCCGAGTCCATAGCTCTCGGTCTCTGATCATTCATGTCACTATATGTAAATTAATGAAACTGAGCAGCCCGGCCTTTTGTGGATAGGGCTTGAATCCTAGTGCCCTGCTCTTAAAAGTCAAATCCCAAAAAATAATTGATGTACCGAAAAAATAGAAAATCACAAAAAACAAAACATTCAGAGAGAGAGAGAGAGAGATTAACTACTAGTAGTGGTAATACATGAGTTTAAAGAAGGGGACAGCTGAGTCAATGAGTTCATAAGAGATCAACAACTATCATTTATTAATGTACGTACCTATATGAGAGGATTAAAGTTGGGTATTTATAGGATCACCTACCCTTATAGTATATATGTGGATTAATTACATTATATTTTAACTTCTTGATTTCACTTTTACTACTATTTACTGTATATCCCCTATATATATATATTTGTATTGTACCACATAAGTGCATTGCATGTGTTCACTAATTAAGAGGAGGAGTAGTGTTTCTTCTTCTTAATTTTTGAGTTGAATATATAGTACGTATCATAATTATAATATGAGTGTTATGATTAGGTTTCTTGGAGTATTTGTTTTGGTGGTTTTACTTATTGTTGATGGGGTAGTTTGTGGAGATGATGTTAATGGAGTTGCAGATCAGAAAAAGCTTTTGGGACGACGAAATGGGTTGGGAGGAGGAATTGGTGGAGGTTTAGGACATGGGATTTATAGAAAGCGATTTAAACATGGAAGGTTTGGTCCAGGTGGTGGTTTAGGGCGTCGATTAAATGTTGGAGGAGGTATTGGAGGTGGTGGACTTGATGGATTTGGCGGAGGAGCTGGCGGTGGTCTAGGTGGAGGAGCTGGCGGTGGACTTGGCGGAGGTCTAGGTGGAGGAGCTGGTGGCGGACTTGGTGCAGGAGCTGGTGGCGGACTTGGTGGAGGTGCTGGCGGAGGATTAGGAGGTGGAGCAGGTGGTGGTTTTGGTGGGATTGGCGGTGATGCTGGTGGAGGATTAGGTTGGGGTGCTGGAGGTGGCTTTGGAGTAGGAGGTGGAGGTGTAGGAGGAGGAGCAGGTGGTGGTGCAGGGTTTGGAGCCGGGGGAGGTTTCGGAGCTGGTTCAGGTGCTGGAGGCGGAGGTGGTGGCGGTGGTGTTGGCGTTGGAGGTGGTTTTGGAGGAGTTGGATTTGGTTGGGGTGGTGGTGCTTGGTTTAGTGATGGGGATGCTGGATTAGCAGCAGGCGGTGGGCATTAAACTACGTACATTGTAATATTGCACGCATGCCGGAGAAGTGCATGCATGGAGGGGTGTCTACTTAATTGTGTTGGTTTGATTGCAAGGATTTGGTTTTGCAGGAGGTGGATTTGGTTGGGGCGGTGGTGCAGGGTTTGGCGTTTGCAAGAATTACACTCAGTATTGAACTATTAATCTCAACTCTCTTATTTATTTTAAAAAATAAACTTGGGACACTATTAATCTAGATAATAAAATGATTTGAAAAGGAAGACTATTTAATATCATGTCCAAACTAGGTATTATAATCTCATTTGGAACTAAACATTTGTGAACAAAATTAACATTTAACTTTGTTTAAAAAGATTGGTATATCTTTTCCTATATATATATACTTAAACTAATGAGAATATGATATCTTTGTTATTAGTAGTAAGAATATGATAATTCAAACACTAAACTTTTATCCAATCCTTTAAATAATCCTAAACAAAACAATTATAACATAATATTATTTTAAATTATCCCATTAACAATCTCATAAAAAATAAACATGTGATTAGAAGTATTTAATCCTAAGATTAATATTTTTGAAATTATAATCCATGAGAATATAGTCCCAGAATTATAATTTTAGCAAACAAACATGACCTAAAAATTTTACTACATTCTATGTGACGCCCCCAAAATAGGTATATTACATTACCTATACTGAGTCGTCAAATACATGGTACAGAAACAAATATAATTTTATTACTACAATTATCGTACAAAATACGACAACACATAAACTGTGAGTTTAAATACAAATATTGTCTTCTAGACAATATCCACACTCAAATAAGTTCTTATTACAATTATTAAAATACTATTTTACAAAATAGTGAGAACTGCTAACACAACTGACTAGAAACATCACTCCACACCCTGACTAGTTTCCGCTATATTCTCGCCTCCTGAGAAAAATGTAACAAAAAAAAAAGGGTGAGCTCAACTAGCCCAGTAAAGAATATTATGACTAATATAATATACAACAAATTATCATTAGTCTTCAACAGGGGAAAATCTGATAAAATATAATAGACAACAAATTTTAGATCAACAACTGCAGCGAAAATAACAATCTATTAGAAGAGTCAAGTAGAGAATGAATTTTACTATCTTCTAAGATTTAAAAGTCCACCATCAATATTTTATCCCTGTAACATCAATCAATATACATCTTGAATCAATATTCAACTTTGCACTACAATCCAAAGATATTCATTTGTATCACCAGTTAGTCATATTCATCTAAACACATGTTCATCTTTGCACTACGGGCTAAAGATATTCATCAGTTAATCATTCATCTTTGCACTACAGGCCAAAGATATTCAGTAATATCATCATTTAGGACTGAGGATGATGAAAAATATCTTAAAGAAAACGAATCCAGTGAGACAAAAGGACAAATATATATTAGGGATTCGTACTACAGTTTATCCAAGTTCAAAAACGCTCCATAATAAACTATAGTGGAGTAAAATTCAAGAATAAAGATCAAAATATGGATACAATCAAAGATAGTAACCATAATAGACATCTTGGACAAAGAAGAGAAAATTTTATTTTTCGATAAATAGTGTCGTATTCGTTGTAAGACCCCAACTTATTAATGAATAAAATCAAATTTTCTTTAAATATTATTGTGAATAATAAGGGGTTAATTTGATATAATACTTTGGTTATGGGTGAAATGTGCAAATTTTACAAAATAAGCAAGTGGTTATAAAATATTCATTTTGTCGGGGAATATTCGTTTGGTCGTGGAATATTCTTGCTGTCGGGGAATATTCGTACGACGGCGCAGCCTTGTGTGGGCCCCATAACGGAAAGCGATTGGATGAAGAAAACGACAAGTAAAAGTTGTTTATAAATAACGGCGTAGTTGTTACCGTTAATACTGTTGGAATACCCGGTGGTTAAAATACAGTAGCACACGGTATTGCACCAATTATTGATTCTTACGTAAGAAGGCACTACTCAATAATTGTTACAGTAGTTATTATTCAATATTTTATTTTATTGATTCAATAATTGCTGCGTTGATATTTTATATTATTGTTGTTTCAATAATTGTTGCTGCACAGTATTTTCCATTATCAGATCAATAATTCATATTATTTGAATAATATTATTAGATAACATTATTGGCAATATCTAGAAAGTTCTGTCTAAGGAGAGGTTTGGTCATCTAATTGCGCGCCAGTAAGGAAAAATCCTTATTGGAAAGCCCCCTCTTTCCTGTGAACGGCCTGGTTGTCATAAATGTGATTCTGTAATATTATTTGTGAATAATTAATTATTGATTCATATGATAAGAAAATATTTATTTTATGTGGATATAAATGAGGAATATATTTTTGTGGTTAAAAATGAAGGAGTTAATGTTGAGATTTTTATCCGTATTTTTGTCAGAATGGAGGTATTAAAAATCAGGGTTTTTGAGATATTTTGCGGGGGTTATAATTTTTAATCCGACCGTTGGATCGTGATAATTTTTGGATATGTTATACATATATAAGTTGAGTATATGCCCACAAATTTTGAACCGTTAAAAATGAACGTATGATTTATTATGAATTTTACAAGATGACTGGTTCAGAAATTGTTGAATTTTCGGAGTTTATCATTTTGATGGAAAATTCTAGAATTGGTGGGCCCCACTTGTGGTTGGTGAAGAAATGTGCTGAATTATATTTCAAATGTGGTGGGTGGGAATAGTAGCAGGTAAAGCCATCAGGTTGCAGGTCAAACCTACCAAAATTTTCCTATAAATAGAGGGCTAAGTTAGAATTGAAAATCACACCAGAAACAAGTTTTCTCTCTTTTTCTCTCTAGATTATTGAGTGTATTTTGTGAGTATTTAGATACTTTGAGAGTTTCTATTCATCAGAGCAAGTTTCTTTCAGCCTTATACCGGTATTCCGACCAGAAGTACTGATATTTTGAGGTGAGGGATATTATTTTCTTCTTAATGATATTATTTTCTTCAATATCATTATGCTGAAATATTGATATGAGTTTTTATCAAATTTGGAACTTTTTGTGTCGGGGTTACTATTTACGTATACGGCACTATTCACGTATACGGTACTATTCACGAATACGGCACTATTCACCGAAAAATAAAATTTTCCCTTTTTGTCCAAGATGTCTATTATGGTTACTATCTTTGATTATATCCATGTTTTGATCTTTATTTTTGAATTCTGCTTCACAATTTATTATTATGAAGTATTATTGATCTTGGATAAACTGTTATACGAATCCCTACTATTTGTCCTTCTGTCTCACTGGATTCGTTCTCTTTAAGATATTTTTCATCATCCTCAGTCCTAAATGATGATATTACTGAATATCTTTGGCCTGTAGTGCAAAGATGTATGATTACTTGATGAATATCTTTGGCCTGTAGTGCAAAGATGAACAGGTGTTGAGATGAACATGACCGACAGGTGATACAAATGAATATCTTTGGCCTGTAGTGCAAAGATGAATATTTGGATAAAGATGATTATTAATTGATGTTACAGGGATAAAATATTGATGATGGACTTTTAAATCTTAGAAGATAGTAGAATTCTTTCTCTACTTGACTCTTCTAATGGTTTGCTGTTTCCGCTGCAGTTGTTGATCTAAAACTTGTTGTCGATTATATTCTATCAGATTTTTCCCTGTTGAAGACTAACGATAATTTGTTTGTATATTATCTTAGTCATAATATTCTTTACTGGGCTAGTTGAGCTCACCCTTTTCCTTTTTGTTCCATTTTTCTTCTCAGGAGGTGAGAACATAGCAGGAACTAGTCGGGGTACGGAGTGATGGTTCTAGAAAGATGTTTTAGCAGTCCTCACTATTTCTGTAAAATAGTGTTTGAATAATTGTAACGAGGACTTATTTGAGTGTGGATATTGTCTAGAAGACAATATTTGTATTTAAACTCACAGTATGTGTTGTCGTATTTTGCACGACAATTGTATTATTGAAGTTGTAGTTTGTTTTCTGTACCATGTATTTGGCGACTCAGAATGGGTGTTGTATACCTATTTTGGGGGCGTCACAGTTGGTATCAGAGCCATAAGTAAAGAGCCCCGAGCCTCTATCTGGTGACATCCTGTTGATGGGGAATGCACCGAAGCCAAACTCTCCGTAGGGGACGCCGTTCTGCGGTGGCAAGCTGATAGGTACCTTTGTGAGGTGCTGACACATGATGGTGTCCAATGTCACAGTTGGTATCAGAGCTTAGGGATATGATCCCTGGCTGAGATGTGAGACAAGAACTAGGAGGGGAGAGACGGGGAATTCCTTCGCTAGTATGACCTGACTAAGTTTATTTGGTGTTTATTTGGTCGGTCAGAGTATAGGGATAATATATGACATGACTATTAACCCTTGTTTTATGGCAGTATTTAAGAATGGCAGCTGAGAACGTTAATAATGGAGTAAATCAGACCGTGGAGACACCTTTGATCACTACCCAGGGGAACGTGCAACAGGAAGGCAATATTCCTCCTGTAAACAACGTTACCGAGCAAACGATGAATGATGGAATGTTTAGGAGCTTTTTGCAGTTCATGCAAAATCAGACGAGGGAGACTCGTGTGCAGAATACGGGTGGAAATGATAACAACGCGCGGTTTGTCATAGCTAAGCAGTTCAAAGAATTGGGACCACCAGAATTTAAGGGAAAGCCGGATCCGATCATGGCGGAAACGTGGGTCAAGCAAATTACCAAGATATTTGATGTCTTGGGATGCACGGAGGAACAGAAGGTTCCATTCGCCACATTTATGTTTCGCGGTGAGGCAGACTACTGGTGGGAGTCTGTGAAGCGTACCCAGCCTGACGCACTCAACATGTCCTGGGAAACATTTCAAAAACTGTTCAATGACAAGTACTTTCCTGAAAGTATTCGTCATATGAAGGAGGTTGAGTTTATTAGACTGGAACAAAACAACATGACGGTGTCCCAGTACGAGGCGAAGTTTGCAGAGTTATCCAGGTTTGCACCTCATTTGGTCGAAAATGAGGAACGAATGACAAGGATGTTTCTGAGAGGTCTAAAACCCGAGATTCGGCAATATCTTATCTCTCATAAATTTTCTTTATATTCAGATGTTGTAAACAGGGCTCAATTATTAGAGCGAGATAATGAGTATGTGCAACCGAGGGACCACAACCAGGGTCATACCGGTGGCGGCAGTCATCGAAGCAATGAAAACCAGCAGGGAGGAAAACATTCAGACAAAAGCGGTAACCACTCTGGTGGTAATCGTGGTCGTGATAATAGAAGGAGCGAGTCGGGAGGAGATTTCAAGAAGAGAAGGTACAACAATGATAACGTGAAGACGTCAGCACAAACATCAACTGTTTCTAGGGGAGGAGAACGACCACCGGTCGTATGTTACAAATGTGGGAAAGAGGGACATATCAGCCCAAACTGCCCACAACAATCCAAGGTATGTTATAACTGTGGAAAGGAAGGTCATATAGCTCGAGAGTGTTCTGTAGCAAAACCAAGTTCAGCGGGGATGGTGACTCCAAAAGTTATCCCGGATAAGTCGAAATCAGCGGTTCCTGGAAGGGCGTTTGTCGTTACTGGCCAAAAGGCGAGAAACCCGAACGAGGTGATCACGGGTAAGCTAATCTTGAATTCTTACGAAGTTTATACTTTACTAGATACCGGTTCTACCCATTCTTTTATCTCTCCTGCTTGTGCTCAACGTTTAAACTTGACTCCGGAGAAATTGGACTTTAACTTATCTGTTGAAACTCCGTTGGGTGAAACCTTCGTTACATCTACAGTTTATAAATCTTGCATGATCCAAGTTGGCACTATCACATTACCTGTTGATCTTATCTCTTTAAAGATACTTGCTTTTGATGTGATTTTAGGAATTGATTGGTTAACCACTCATCATGCTAAAATTGATTGTTTTCGTAAGGTTGTTAGTTTTCATATTCCTAACCAACCTGTCATACGAATTCAAACTACTAAACCACTAAAATCAGTCACTGTCATATCAAGCCACAAAGCTATTCGTTTATTGAAAAACGGATGTCAAGCTTTCTTAGCCCATGTTATGGATTTGAACAAAGACAAGTCAGATTTGAATAATATTTCTATTGTTAGAGAATTTCCGATGTATTTCCTGAAGAACTTCCTGGTCTACCCCCAGAACGTGAAGTTGAATTCTTTATTGACCTTGAACCCGGTACAAAGCCCATTTCTAAAACCCCATATCGAATGGCTCCTATTGAACTTCAGGAGTTAAAAGTCCAACTACAGGAGTTGTTGGACATCGGTTTTATTCGTCCTAGTACATCTCCTTGGGGTGCTCCTGTGTTATTCGTAAAGAAGAAAGACGGGAGTATGCGACTTTGTATCGACTATCGAGAATTGAATCATGTCACTATCAAGAATAGGTATCCGCTACCTCGCATTGATGACCTGTTTGACCAGTTGCAAGGAGCACAATTCTTTTCAAAGATCGATCTTCGTTCTGGATATCATCAGCTGAAGATTAAAACTGAGGATATTCCAAAGACTGCCTTCAGAACTCGGTACGGGCATTATGAATTCTTAGTAATGTCTTTTGGATTGACTAATGCTCCTGCTGCTTCATGGATATGATGAATCGTGTATTCAAAGAATATTTAGATCAGTTCGTTGTTGTCTTTATTGATGACATCCTCATCTATTCCAAAAGCCGTGAAGATCATGAGCGCCATTTGAAGCTGGTATTGCAAAGGCTTCGTGAAAACAAGCTATATGCCAAACTGAAGAAATGCGAGTTCTGGCTTGAGGAAGTAGCATTCCTTGGGCACGTGGTGTCAAAACATGGAGTATCTGTCGACCCGGCGAAGATTGAAGCCATACAAAGTTGGGAGCAACCGAAGTCGGTAACCGAAGTACGTAGCTTTCTGGGCTTAGCTGGTTATTATCGGAGATTTGTGGAAGGATTTTCTCGAATCGCTACTCCGTTAACTCAGCTGACTCGGAAAGATACAAAATTCGTATGGAGTGAGGAATGCGAGAAGAGTTTCCAAGAACTCAAGAGGAGACTCATTTCGGCACCTGTTTTGACAATACCATCTGGTTCGGATGGATTTGTTATCTACAGCGATGCTTCAGGCAAAGGGTTAGGATGTGTTCTCATGCAACATGGGAAAGTCATAGCCTATGCCTCACGACAACTCAAAGAATATGAGAGGAATTATCCTACTCATGATTTGGAGTTGGCAGCAGTCGTTTTTGCGTTAAAGATCTGGAGACACTACCTGTATGGGGAGAAAGTGGAGATCTATACAGATCATAAAAGCCTCAAATATTTCTTCACCCAAAAGGAACTCAACATGCGGCAACGACGTTGGCTGAGCTGTTGAAAGATTACGATCATACCATCCAATACCATCCTGGAAAAGCAAACGTAGTAGCTGACGCATTGAGTAGAAGATCATATGCGGGTACGAGTGCAATGTTTTTAACACAAAGGCCCATTTTGTATGACTTGCAAAGGATGGAGATAGAGATGAAGGCTCCAAGTACCCACATGATGATATCAAATATACGAGTAGAACCGACTTTAATCGATAAAGTTAAAACTGCTCAAGCTACGGACATGGAGCTGATGCGTATGAAGAAGAAAGTGCAAGAAGGTGCTATTCCAGAAGCAAGAATCGATGAAGAAGGAATACTTCGAGTCAACTCCAGACTTTGTGTTCCTAACGATTTTGACTTGAAGCATAGAATAATGATGGAGGCACACAACACACCGTTTGCAATCCATCCTGGGAGTACCAAAATGTATCACGATCTTCGACATACATTTTGGTGGAGCAATATGAAAAGAGAGATCGCGGAGTTTATCTCGAGATGTTTAACTTGTCAACGTGTAAAAGCGGAGCATCAAGTACCAAAGGGTCCATTGCAACCACTTGAGATTCCGAAATGGAAGTGGGAACACATTACTATGGATTTTGTTACGGGTCTTCCCAAGGTTTCTCAAGGTATAGATGTGATTTGGGTTATTGTTGATAGATTAACCAAGTCCGCTCATTTCTTACCGATACGTGAGACTTATTCCCTTGAACGTCTTGCTAGTATGTATGTGAACGAGATTGTGAGATTGCATGGCATGCCAGTATCCATAGTTTCGGATCGTGACCCAAGATTCACTTCACGATTTTGGGTTAGCTTGCAGAAAGCTATGGGCACGGATTTACGATTCAGTTCAGCATACCATCCTCAAACGGACGGACAATCAGAGAGGACTATTCAAACTCTTGAAGATCTATTAAGACTTTGTGTCTTAGATCTCAAAGGGAGTTGGGATAAGTACCTACCATTGGTGGAATTCTCCTACAACAACAGTTATCAGGCGAGCATAGGTATGGCTCCATTTGAGGCGTTGTATGGAAGAAAATGTCGTTCTCCAGTATGCTGGGACGAGGTGGGTGAAGCAACATTGTTGGGACCAGAATTGGTACGCATTACTACAGAGAAGATCCAAACGATTCGACAACGTATACAAACGGCACAGGATCGACAAAAGAGTTATGCGGATCTTCATCGGAAGGACGTGGAATTTAATATTGGGGATCATGTATTGTTACGTGTTGCACCATGGAAGGGAGTTACAAGATTTGGGAAGAGAGGAAAGCTCAATCCAAGATTTGTTGGTCCATTTGAGATTCTTGAGCGAATAGGAAATGTGGCATATAGACTCGCATTACCTCCAAGCATGTCTCGTGTTCATAATGTTTTTCACATATCTATGCTTCGTAAATATGTTAAAGACCCGAACCACATTATTGAGTTAGAACCAGACGAGATAGCTAAAGATTTAACGTACGAGGAGGTACCTGTTGTAAGACCCCAACTTTTATAAATAAAGATGAATTTTCTATAAATATCATTTTTGAATATTATGGAGTTAATTTGATATAATGTTATAGTTGTGGGTAATATTTATAAATTTTGCAAAGTAAGCAAGTTGTTATAAAATATTCGTTTGGTCGGAGAATATTCTTTTTGTCGAGGAATATTCGTACGACGGCACAATCATTGGTGGACCCCACAACGGAATTATTGTCGGATTGAGAAAACGACAAAAATATTTTATTAAAAATAACGGCTGAAGTGTTACCGTTAAAACCGTTAAAACTGTTGAACTACTCGGTAGTAAAAGTACAGTAATACGCGTGGTTGCATAGTAGCACACGGTATTGATTATTGATGCTTCCGTAAGAAGTCACTCAGCTATACTCAATTATTGCTATAGTAATTGCTGCATCATATCTCTTAAATTATTGTCATAGTATCGTCTGTATAATATGTTATATTATTAAATCAATAATTGAGACGTTGTGGTAAGTTTGGTTATTTTATGGGGGGCCATATGTCATCATCTAAGAGTCTCTTCGTCAATAGTAATTACCGTCGTCAATAGTAATTACCGTCGTCAATAGTAATTACCGTCGTCAATAGTATTTACCTTGGTCAATAGTAATTACCTTCGTCAATAGTATTTACCTTGGTCAATAGTATTTACCTTGGTCAATAGTAATTACCTTCGTCAATAGTATTTACCTTGGTCAATAGTAATTACTTTCGTCAATAGTAGTTGTCCCTTCAATATTACCAAGAGTCATTTGACCCTTCGTTAAGACCAAGAGTCATTTGACCCTTCGTTAAGACCAAGAGCCACCCTCAGTTTTTCTATAAATAGAGGCCTAGGGCTTCATTATTTTTCACGAATTCATTCAAGCTATAGAGAGAGAAAGTATAGAGAGAATAAGAGAGAGAGAATAAAAGTATTCTGCTACATCACTTTTCCAATATCCAGTTCTTTTAAGGTAGGGAATATTATTTCTTTTATATTCATGAAGAGAACTTCTGTTATTCCATTTGTTATTATTCTGTTGGAATAACCAGTATACGCGGTCTACCCTATACTTGGTGACATTCTTCTATTATTCTGTTGGAACATCCTGTCTGTGTGTTTTACACCGGACCTGGTTCCGTTTATTATTCTGTTGGAACATCCTGTCTGTGTGTTTTACACCGGACCTGGTTCCGTTTTATTATTATTCTGTTGGAATATCCTGTCTGTGTGTTTTACACCGGACCTGGTTCCATTATTTATTATTCTGTCGGAATATCCTGTCTGTGCGTTTACGCCGGACCTGGTTCCATTATTTATTATTCTGTTGGAATAACCTGTCTGTGCGGTCTATCGCATGCATGGTGATTTCTTTTGTTATTCCATTCTTTATTATACTCAGTTGGTTAAGTTTTGACTTCTATACTCCATGAAATTTGTGGAATATCCTTGATAGTTGCGTTTCATCCAGTATCTTTTCAAGAAAATATTCTTCTAAGCATTCTTGAATTTTACTCCACAATGCAGTATCATGTTGACAATTTGGACGTTGTTAATTCCTGGATAAATTAATTCTTGAACTTGTTTTATTGAATTCTTATATCATTGTCATCATCCTCATGTTTATAAAATGTTGAAAGTCATATGTGGCCTGTAGTGCATAGATGGACTTGGTATGATTATGACCAGGGATTATTCGGTATAATCATGACCGTAATGTTACAAATGATGTGGTAAAAGTCCTCATTGGCCCGTAGTGCATTGATGGACAGTTGTTGGCATGATCATGACCATTAATGAATACACAAATATCCTTGGCCATAGTGCAGGGGTGATTCGATGATGTGGATTATTTTATTAAGATGAGTCCCAGCGATAACAGTGTTAAAAAACTTTTTAAATCATAAAAGATAGTAGCGTTTATTTTCTACTTGACTCTTTTAATGGATTGCTTGTTCCGCTGCAGTTAAACTTGATGTCTATTATATTTTATCAGTGTAACATTATTGAAGGCTAATGATAATTTATTCTGCATTATCTTAGTCATAATATTTCTTACTGGGCTAGTTGAGCTCACCCTTTCTTTCACTGTTCTCTTCAGGAAATGAGAACGTAGCTGGGGCAAGTCGGGGAACGGAGTGATGGTCCGAATGATAGTATTAGTTAGTAGTCCTCACTATTCTATGTAATGGTGTGTTAATAAATGTAATGAGGACTCCTTTTGAGTATGAATACTCTCTAGAAGATAATATTTGTATTCAAACTCACAGTTTATATTTTGTCGTATTGTACACGACAGTTGTATTAATCAGTTGTATTTGTATTCTGTACTATGTATCTGACGACCCAAGATGGTTGATGTATACCTAATTTTGGGGGCGTCACACCTGTTAAGATCTTGGATAGGAAAGAGCATGTCCTACGCACGAAGGTTATACCACAAGTTAAGGTTTTGTGGAGAAACCATGCTATTGAAGAAATGACCTGGGAGTTGGAATCAGAAATGAAAGCGAGGTATCCTCACCTTTCTGAAACATCAGGTACGTACGTCAATTTCGAGGACGAAATTTCATAAGGAGGGGAGGTTGTAAGACCCCAACTTATTAATGAATAAAATCAAATTTTCTTTAAATATTATTGTGAATAATAAGGGGTTAATTTGATATAATACTTTGGTTATGGGTGAAATGTGCAAATTTTACAAAATAAGCAAGTGGTTATAAAATATTCATTTTGTCGGAGAATATTCGTTTGGTCGTGGAATATTCTTGCTGTCGGGGAATATTCGTACGACGGCGCAGCCTTGTGTGGGCCCCATAACGGAAAGCGATTGGATGAAGAAAACGACAAGTAAAAGTTATTTATAAATAACGGCGTAGTTGTTACCGTTAATACTGTTGGAATACCCGGTGGTTAAAATACAGTAGCACACGGTATTGCACCAATTATTGATTCTTACGTAAGAAGGCACTACTCAATAATTGTTACAGTAGTTATTATTCAATATTTTATTTTATTGATTCAATAATTGCTGCGTTGATATTTTATATTATTGTTGTTTCAATAATTGTTGCTGCACAGTATTTTCCATTATCAGATCAATAATTCATATTATTTGAATAATATTATTAGATAACATTATTGGCAATGTCTAGAAAGTTCTGTCTAAGGAGAGGTTTGGTCATCTAATTGCGCGCCAGTAAGGAAAAATTCTTATTGGAAAGCCCCCTCTTTCCTAGGAACGGCCTGGTTGTCATAAATGTGATTCTGTAATATTATTTGTGAATAATTAATTATTGATTCATATGATAAGAAAATATTTATTTTATGTGGATATAAATGAGGAATATATTTTTGTGGTTAAAAATGAAGGAGTTAATGTTGAGATTTTTATCCGTATTTTTGTCAGAATGGAGGTATTAAAAATCAGGGTTTTTGAGATATTTTGCGGGGGTTATAATTTTTAATCCGACCGTTGGATCGTGGTAATTTTTGGATATGTTATACATATATAAGTTGAGTATATGCCCACAAATTTTGAACCGTTAAAAATGAACGTATGATTTATTATGAATTTTACAAGATGACTGGTTCAGAAATTGTTGAATTTTCGGAGTTTATCATTTTGATGGAAAATTCTAGAATTGGTGGGCCCCACTTGTGGTTGGTGAAGAAATGTGCTGAATTATATTTCAAATGTGGTGGGTGGGAATAGTAGCAGGTAAAGCCATCAGGTTGCAGGTCAAACCTACCAAAATTTTCCTATAAATAGAGGGCTAAGTTAGAATTGAAAATCACACCAGAAACAAGTTTTCTCTCTTTTTCTCTCTAGATTATTGAGTGTATTTTGTGAGTATTTAGATACTTTGAGAGTTTCTATTCATCAGAGCAAGTTTCTTTCAGCCTTATACCGGTATTCCGACCAGAAGTACTGATATTTTGAGGTGAGGGATATTATTTTCTTCTTAATGATATTATTTTCTTCAATATCATTATGCTGAAATATTGATATGAGTTTTTATCAAATTTGGAACTTTTTGTGTCGGGGTTACTATTTACGTATACGGCACTATTCACGTATACGGTACTATTCACGAATACGGCACTATTCACCGAAAAATAAAATTTTCCTTTTTTGTCCAAGATGTCTATTATGGTTACTATCTTTGATTGTATCCATGTTTTGATCTTTATTTTTGAATTCTGCTTCACAATTTATTATTATGAAGTATTATTGATCTTGGATAAACTGTTATACGAATCCCTACTATTTGTCCTTCTGTCTCACTGGATTCGTTCTCTTTAAGATATTTTTCATCATCCTCAGTCCTAAATGATGATATTACTGAATATCTTTGGCCTGTAGTGCAAAGATGTATGATTACTTGATGAATATCTTTGGCCTGTAGTGCAAAGATGAACAGGTGTTGAGGTGAACATGACCGACAGGTGATACAAATGAATATCTTTGGCCTGTAGTGCAAAGATGAATATTTGGATAAAGATGATTATTAATTGATGTTACAGGGATAAAATATTGATGATGGACTTTTAAATCTTAGAAGATAGTAGAATTCTTTCTCTACTTGACTCTTCTAATGGTTTGCTGTTTCCGCTGCAGTTGTTGATCTAAAACTTGTTGTCGATTATATTCTATCAGATTTTTCCCTGTTGAAGACTAACGATAATTTGTTTGTATATTATCTTAGTCATAATATTCTTTACTGGGCTAGTTGAGCTCACCCTTTTCCTTTTTGTTCCATTTTTCTTCTCAGGAGGTGAGAACATAGCAGGAACTAGTCGGGGTACGGAGTGATGGTTCTAGAAAGATGTTTTAGCAGTCCTCACTATTTCTGTAAAATAGTGTTTGAATAATTGTAATGAGGACTTATTTGAGTGTGGATATTGTCTAGAAGACAATATTTGTATTTAAACTCACAGTATGTGTTGTCGTATTTTACACGACAATTGTATTATTGAAGTTGTAGTTTGTTTTCTGTACCATGTATTTGGCGACTCAGAATGGGTGTTGTATACCTATTTTGGGGGCGTCACATTCGTGAATATTGTCGTATACGTGAATAGTGCCGTATACGTGAATAGTAACCCCGACACAAAAATATAGAAATTTTACAATAAAATTCATATTAATATTTCGGCATAATGATATTGAAGGAAATAATATCATTTACGAAGAAAATAACATCTCTTACCTCAAAATAACAGTATTTCTGATCGGAATATCAGATGTAAAGCAGAAGAAAACTTGCACTGAATAGCAACTCTCAAAGTATCTAAATACTCTCAAAATACACTCGATAATATATAGAGAGAGAAAACTTATTTCTGGTGTGATTTTCAATTCTAACTAAGCACCTTATTTATAAAAAAATGCTAGAACGCCAAAGCAGACTACATAATAAAATAATATTATTATTTTTTCTTCATTCTACGCCCACACTTGCTGAACAAGCTGGAGCATGCCAACATTGAAAAATTTTCAGCAGCCCACATGTTTAAAAAAAATAAAAGTGGGTCCCACCCATAATTTTAATAAAAATATTAATTTTCGAAGCTTCAATAATTCATAATAAATAGCTCTTTTATCATAAAAATTTGAATTTCATGTGCTTTATATAGAAAATTTAATTCTCTACAACTTTGTAGAAGAAAATTTTTCCAAATTCTAAATAAAAAATGTCCGAAATTCACATACGGATGATTTTCAGCACCTCTGTTCCGCCAAAAATACTGATAAAACACCTCAGCATTAATTCCTTTATTTATATCCACATAAAATAATTATTTTCTTATCATATAAATCAATAATTAATTATTCACAAATAATATTATAAAATCACAATTATGACAACCAGGTTGTTCCCAGGAAAGAAGGAGCTTTCCGATAAGGATTTCTCCTTACTGACGAACAATTAGGTGACCAAACCTCTCCTCAGACAGAACTTCCTCAGACATTGCCAATAATGTTATCTAATAATATTATTCAAATAATATGAATTATTAATCTGATAATGGAGATACTGTGCAGTGACAATTATTGAAACAACAATAATATAAAATATCAACGTAGCAATTATTGAATCAATAAAATCAAATATTGAACAGTAATTACTATAACAATTATTGAGTAATACCTTCTTACGTAATGATCAATAATTTAACAATACTGTACAATACCATGTGCTACTGTGCAACCACGCGTATTACTGTACTTTAACAACCGGGTATTCCAACAGTGTTAACGGTAACAACTACGTCGTTATTTATAAAAATTCAAACTTGTCGTTTTCTTCATCCGACCATTTTTCGTTATGGGGCTCACAAATGACTGCGCCATCATACGAATATTCTCCGATAGCAAGAATATTCCACGACCAAATAAATATTCCCCGATAATAATGAATATTTTATAACCACTTGCTTATTTTACAAAATTTGTACATTTCATTTAAGATCCCAACTTTTATAAATAAAGATGAATTTTCTATAAATATCATTTTTGAATATTATGGAGTTAATTTGATATAATGTTATAGTTGTGGGTAATATTTATAAATTTTGTAAAGTACGCAAGTTGTTATATAATATTCGATTGGTCGGGGAATATTCGTTTTAACAGGAAATATTCGTACAACGGCACAATCATTGATGGACCCCACAACGGAATTATTGTCGGATTGAGAAAACGATAAAAATATTTTATTAAAAATAATGGCGAAAGTTTTACCATTGATACTGTTGAACTACTCGGTAGTAAAAGTACAGTAATACGTGTGGTTGCATAGTAGCATACGGTATTGATTATTAATGCTTATGTGAGAAGTCACTCAGTTTGATTCAATTATTGTCAGTTAATAATATGAATTATTTAGCGATAATGACGTTTTGTTTTATTCGTATTATTAACGCAATAAAATAGAAATATCTTTTTATATAAAACAGAATACTTTATTAAAGTTATTCTATAAATAGAATATATTATATTTTATTTAAAAGATTTTTCTTTAAATATGGACCGTCAGATTAAAGTAATCAATCTGGACCGTTCATGGATTAGTTACTATGCATTCTATTTTTCTATAAATAGCAGCTCATTCCTTCATTATTTCTTACGAATTCACTGAACTCTAGAGAGAGAAACTATAGAGAGAAACTATAGAGAGAGAGAGAAGAAGAGTATTCTGCTACTTAACTACTTCCTTATTTCAGCTCTTCTTTAAAACGGTAAGGGGTGTTATTCTTTCTTATTCATGAAGAGAACTGTTGTTATTTCATTTCTTATTATTCTGTTGGAATAACCTGTATACACGATCTACCCTATACTTGGTGACATTCTTCTGTTATTCTGTTGGAACATCCTGTCTGTGTGTTTTACACCGGACCTAGTTCCGTCTTGTTATTATTCTGTTGGAACATCAGAACATCCTGTCTGTGTGTTTTACACCGGACCTAGTTTCGTCTTGTTATTATTCTGTTGGAACATCTTGTCTGTGTGTTTTACACCGGACCTGGTTCCATTATTTATTATTATTCTGTCGGAATATCCTGTCTGTGCGTTTACGCCGGACCTGGTTCCATTGTTTATTATTCTGTCGGAATATCCTGTCTGTGCGTTTCCGTCGGACCTGATTCCATTACTTATTATTCTGTTAGAATAACCTGTCTGTGCGGTCTATCGCATGCATGGTGATTTCTTTTGTTATTCCATTCTTTATTATACTCAGTTGGTTAAGTTTTAACTTTTATACTCCATGAAATTAGTGGAATATCCTTGATAATTGCGGTTCATCCAGTATCTTTTCATGAAAATATTCTTCTAAGCATTCTTGAATTTTACTCCACAAAGCAGTATCATGTTGACAATTTGGACGTTGTTAATTCTTGGATAAATTAATTATTGAACTTGTTTTATTGAATTCTTATATCATTGTCATCATCCTCATGTTTATAAAATGTTGAAAGTCATATGTGGCCTGTAGTGCATAGATGAACTTGGTATGATTATGACCAGAGATTATTCGGTATAATCATGACCGTAATGTTACAAATGATGTGGTAAAAGTCCTCATTGGTCGTAGTGCATTGATGGACAGTTGTTGGCATGATCATGACCATTAATGAATACACGAATATCCTTGGTCGTAGTACAGGGGTGATTCGATGATGTGGATTATTTTATTAAGCTGAGTCCCAGCGATAACAGTGTTGAAAAACCTTTTAAATCATAAAATATAGTAGAGTTTATTTTTTACTTGACTCTTTTAATGGATTGCTTGTTCCGCTGTAGTTAAACTTGATGTCTATTATATTTTATCAGTGTAACACTGTTGAAGGCTAATGATAATTTATTCTGCATTATCTTAGTCATAATATTTCTTACTGGGCTAGTTGAGTTCACCCTTTCTTTCACTGTTCTCTTCAGGAAATGAGAACGTAGATGGGGCAAGTCGGGGAACGGAGTAATGGTCCGAATGATAATATTAGTTAGTAGTCCTCACTATTCTATGTAATAATGTGTTAATAAATATAATGAGGACTTCTTTTGAGTATGAATACTCTCTAAAAGATAATATTTGTATTCAAACTCACAGTTTATATTTTGTCGTATTGTACACGACAATTGTATTAATAAGTTATATTTGTATTATGTACTATGTATCTGACGACCCATGATGGGTAAAGTATACCTAATTTGGGGGCGTCACAGTTGGTATCAGAGCTTAGGGATATGATCCCTGGCTAAGGTGTGAGAATAGAACTAGGAGGGGAGAGACGAGAAATTCCTTCGCTAGTATGACCTACCTAAGTTTATTTGCATGGTATTTAATTGGTCGGTCATAATATAAGGATAATATATGACATATCAATTAACTTTTATTTTGTGGCAGTATCTAAAAATGGCATCTGAGAATGTTGAGAATAGCAATGGAGCACAGGCGACTGTTGATTCACCACATATCAATAATCAGGATAATGTGCATCAGGAAGGTGACAATCCTCATGCAAACAACAACACTAACCAGATGATGAATGATGAAATGTTCAGAAACTTTATGCAGTTCATGCAACAGCAGGCGAGAGCGGCTCCTGTCCAAAATATAGGTGGAAACACTGAAAACTCTCGGACGGTCACCGCTAAACAGTTCAAGGAGTTGGGACCACCAGAGTTTAAGGGAGAGCCAAAATCACTTATAGCGGAAACTTGGATAAAGCAGATTACCAAGATATTTGATGTCTTGGGATGCTCTGAGGAGCAAAAGGTTCCCTTTGCCGCCTTTATGTTGCGAGGAGAGGCAGATTACTGGTGGGAATCGATTAAGCGTACTCAACCTGCCGCACTAAAGATGTCTTGGGAGAAGTTCCAAGAGTTGTTCAATGACAAATTATGACGCCCCCAAAATTAGGTATACATCACCCATCTTGGGTCGTCAGATACATGGTACAAAATACAAATACAAACTTAATTATACAAATATCGTGTAACATACGACAATACATAAACTGAGAGTTCTAATAGGAATATTGTCATCTAGACAATATCTATACTCAAGGAGTCCTCATTACATTTATTATCACACTATTTAACAGAATAGTGAGGACTACTAATGCTATCTTCTGGACCATCACTCCTTTCCCTGACTCGTCCCAGCTATATTCTCACTTCCTGAAGAGAACATTGAAAGAAAGGGTGAGCTCAACTAGCCCAGTAAGAAATATTATGACTAAGATAATGAAGAATAAATTATCAATAGTCTTCAACAATGTTAAACTGATAAAATACAATAGACATCAAGTATAACTGCAGCGGAATAATCAATCCATTAGAAGAGTCAAGTAGAGAATAAAACCTACTATCTTCTATGATTTAAAAATATTTTCATCAACTTTTATCACTGAAACTCAGCTTAATAAATAAACCATATTTTCTAATCAGCCTTGTATTACGGGCCAAGGATATTCATTAAATCATCAATGGTCATGACTATACTGAAAAATCCCTGGTCATAATCATACTAAGTCCATCTATGCACGTAAGCCAAAGATGACTTTCAACATAAAATAAACATGAGGATGATGACAATGTTATAGGAATTCAATTAAACAAGTTCAATAATTAGTTTATCCAGGAACTAATAATATCCAAATTGTCAACATGATACTTCTTTGTAAAGTAACAGTCAAGAATGCTCAGAAGAATATGTTCATGAAAAGATACTGAATGAAGCGCAAATATCAAGGATATTCCACTAATTTCATGGAGTATAAAAATCAAAACTTTAACCAAATGAGTATAATAAAGAATATATGAAACTGCAAATGGATTTTCACCAGCCATGCGGTAATCCACGTATACAGATCATTTCCACAATTTAATAAGGAATGAATATAAAGGATCATTCACCATGCATGTGGCAATCCACATATACAGGTTATTCCAACATAATAATAAAGAATGGAATAACAGAAGGATTCACCATGCATGCGATAGAGACCGCACAGACATGTTATTCCCAACAGAATAATAAATGCGAAATAATAAATATGGAACCAGGTCAGGTAAAATTCACACAGACAGGATATTCCGACAGAATAATAAATGCGAAATAATAAATGATGGAACCAGGTCAGGTGAAATTCACACCGATAGGATATTTCGACAGAATCGTAAAGAACGGAATAATAAAAGAGTTTCACCAAGTATGCGGTACTTCACATAAACAGGTTATTCCAACATAATAATCAAGAATGGAATAACAGAAGAAGATCACCAAGTATTGGATAAACCGCATATACAGGTCATTCCACCAAGTATAGGGTAAATCACGTATACAGGTTATTCCAACAGAATAATAAAGAATGGAATAACATAAGGATTTCACCAAGTATAGGGTATGCCGCGTATATAGGTCATGTATAGGGTATGCCACTTTTACAGGTTATTCCAACATAATAATAAAGAATGGAATAACAGAAATTCTCTTCATGAATAAGAAAGAATAACACCCCTTACCGTTTTAAAGAAGAACTGAAATAAAGAAGTAGTTAAGTGGTAGAATACTCTTCTTCTTTCTCTCTATAGTTTCTCTCTCTAGAGTTCAGTGAATTCGTAAGAAAATAATGAAGGAATGAGCTTCTATTTATAGGAAAATGGAATGCATAGTAACTAATCCATGAACGGTCCAGATTGATTTACTTTAATCTGACGGTCCATATTTAAAGCAAAATCTTTTAAATAAAATATAATATATTCTAATTATTGCCTAATAAAAGAAACAACTTTAATAAAGTATTCTGTTTTATATAAAAAAATTTTACTATACAAAATACTATGCACAATAGAATATAATATATTCTATTTATAGAATAACTTTAATAAAGTATTCTGTTTTATATAAAAAGATATTTTTGTTTTACTACGTTAATAATACGAATAAAACAAAACTTCATTATCGCTAAATAATTCATATTATTAATTGACAATAATTGAATCAAATTGAGTGACTTTTCACGTAAGCATTAATAATCAATATCGTGTGCTACTATGCAACCACACGTATTACTGTACTTTTACTACCGAGTAGTTCAACAGTATCAACGGTAAAACTTCCGCCGTTATTTTTAATAAAATATTTTTTGTCGTTTTCTCAATCCGACAATAATTCCGTTGTGGGGTCCACCAATGATTGTACCGTCGTACGAATATTTCTCGTGAATAGTAACTCGTGAATAGTACTTCGACACAAAAAGTATCCCAAATACTCGAGTGAACAATACTAGAGTGAATAGTAATTTGGGTGAATAGTAACCCGTGAATAGTAACTCGTAAATAGTAACTCCGACACAAAAAGTGTCTCCAATACTCGAGTGAATAATACTAGAGTAAATAGTAATTTGGGTGAATAGTAATACGTGAATAGTAACTCGTGAATAGTAATTTCGACACAAAAAGTGTCCCAAATACTCGAGTGAACAATACTAGAGTGAATAGTAACCGGATATTTTATGACAACTTGTTTACTTTAAAAAAAATCACATATCACCCTTAATTTTAACCTTTTATCAATTTAACCATTTACCAAAATAGAAAAATTGAATAATTTTATTTCATAAAATTCGGGGTCTCACACAAATACTTTCCCGAAAGTGTTCGTCACATGAAGGAGGTGGAGTTCATCAAATTGGAGCAGAATAATATGACCGTGTCGCAGTATGAGGCTAAATTTGCTGAGTTGTCCCGATTTGCGTCCCACTTGGTGGATAATGAAGAGCGAATGACGCGAATGTTTTTGTGAGGTTTGAAACCTGAGATACGTCAATATCTTATTTCTCATAAACAGTGTTTGTATTCAGATGTTGTGAATAGGGCTCAATTAGTGGAGCGCGATAACGAGTCAACGCATCCAAAAGAGATCAGTCGGCAAAATGATAATACCAGTGAGAGCAGTCATCGAAGCGGTGACAACAAGCGTGGAGGGAATCAATAGGCCAGAAATGGTAACCACTTCGGTGGTAATCAGGGCCAAAACAATAAGAATGGTCATTTCAAGAAGAGGAGATTCAACAATGATGGAAAGACGTCAGCACCAGCACCCGCACCCGTTGTTAAGGAAGGAGAACGACCACCTATCATATGTTTCAAATGCGGAGGGGAGGGGCACATCAGTCCAAACTGCGCGATGCCGTCTAAAGCATGTTATAATTGTGGAAGAGAAGGTCATTTAGCTCGATTTTGTCGTTTACCAAAAATAAGTTCAGCCAAGATGGAGACACCAAAGGCCGTCCCAGAAAAGTCAAAACCGGTAGTGCAAGGGAGAGCGTTTGTTGTGACCTCCCAGAAAGCAAGGAACCCGAATGAGGTCATCACGGGTAAGCTTATCATAAACTCTAACGAAGTCTATACTTTATTTGATACCGGTTCTACCCATTCTTTTATTTCTCCTACTTGCGCTCATCGATTAAATTTGATTCCGGAGAAATTAGACTTTGACTTATCTGTTGAAACTCCATTGGGAAAAACCTTCATTACATCCACGGTTTATAAGTCTTGTTTGATTCAAGTTGGTACCCACACATTACCTGTCGATCTTATTTCATTAAAAATACTTGCATTTGACGTGATTCTAGGGATTGATTGGTTAACTACTCACCATGCAAAAATTGATTGTTTTCATAAGGTTGTTAGTTTTCATATTCCTAATCGACCTATTATGCGAATTCAAGCAACCAAACCATTAAAATCAATCGCTGTCATCTCAAGCCATAAAGCTATTCGTTTATTGAAAAACGGATGTCAAGCTTTCTTAGCTCATGTCACGGATCTAAACAAAAATACGTCAGTTTTGAATGATATTTTCTATTGTTAATAAATTCCCTGACGTATTTCCTGAAGAACTTCCTGGCCTACCCCCAGAGCGTGAAATTGAATTTTGTATTGACCTTGAACCTGGTACAAAACCCATTTCCAAAGTCCCATATCGAATGGCTCCTATTAAACTTCAGGTGTTAAAGATCCAACTGCAGAAATTGTTAGACATTGGCTTTATTCGTCCTAGTACTTCTCCTTGGGGTGCTCCTGTGCTATTCGTGAAGAAGAAAGATGGAAGTATGCGACTTTGTATTGATTATCGGGAGTTGAATCATGTCACCATCAAAAACAGGTACCCATTGCCACGTATTGATGACCTGTTTGACCAGTTGCAAGGAGCACAATTCTTTTCAAAGATCGATCTTCGTTCTGGATATCATCAGCTGAAGGTTAGAACTGAGGATATTCCAAAGACGGCTTTTAAAACTCGGTACGGGCATTATGAATTCCTAGTCATGTCCTTTGGATTGACTAATGCTCCTGCTGCCTTCATGGATATGATGAACCGGGTATTCAAGGAATATTTGGATCACTTTGTGGTCGTCTTTATT
This sequence comes from Panax notoginseng, assembly GCA_016801055.1. Taxonomy (NCBI): domain Eukaryota; kingdom Viridiplantae; phylum Streptophyta; class Magnoliopsida; order Apiales; family Araliaceae; genus Panax; species Panax notoginseng. The sequence goes on from CM029023.1 coordinate 145,743,396, forward strand.
GATGACATCCTTATTTATTCCAAAAGCCGTGAAGATCATGAGCAACACTTGAGGCTGGTACTCCAAAAGCTTCGTGAATACAAGCTTTATGCCAAGTTGAAGAAATGCGAGTTCTGGTTGGAGGAGGTAGCATTCCTTGGGCACGTAGTATCAAGTCGTGGAATATCGGTTGACCCGACAAAGATTGAAGCTATTCAAAGCTGGGAGCAACCTAAATCAGTGACCGAAGTACGTAGCTTTCTTGGTTTAGCTGGTTATTATCGGAGATTCGTGGAAGGATTTTCTCGAATCGCTACTCCATTAACTCAGCTGACTCGGAAAGATACAAAGTTCGGTTGGAGCAAAGAATGTGAGAAGAGTTTTCAAGAACTCAAGAGGAGACTCATTTCAGCACCTGTTCTAACAATACCATCTGGCTCAGAGGGATTTGTCATCTACAGTGATGCTTCGAGCAAAGGGTTGGGATGCGTTCTCATGCAACATGGAAAAGTCATAGCCTATGCATCAAGACAACTCAAAGAATATGAGAGGAATTATCCTACTCATGATCTAGAGTTGGCAGCTGTTGTCTTTGCACTTAAAATTTGGAGGCATTACTTGTATGGGGAGAAGGTGGAGATCTTTACGGATCATAAAAGCCTCAAATATTTCTTCACTCAAAAGAAACTCAACATGCGACAACGACGTTGGCTTGAACTGTTGAAAGATTATGATCATACCATTCAATACCATCCTGGAAAAGCGAACGTGGTAGCTGACGCATTGAGTAGAAGATCATATGCAAGTACGAGTGCGATATTGTCAACACAAAGACCCATTTTGTGTGACTTGCAAAGGATGGAGATAGAGTTAAAGACTCCAGGGACCCATGTGATGATGGCGAATATACGAGTAGAACCAACTTTAATCGATAAAGTTAAAGCTGCTCAAGCTACAGACCTGGAGCTGATGCGTATGAGGAAGAAAGTGCAAGAAGGTGCTATGCCGGAAGCAAGAATCGATGAAGAAGGAATACTTCGAGTCAACTCCAGACTTTGTGTTCCTAACAACCCTGATTTAAAGTATGAAATCATGATGGAGGCGCACAACACACCGTTTGCAATCCATCCTGGAAGTACCAAAATGTATCATGATCTTCGTCATACATTTTGGTGGAGCAATATGAAGAGAGAGATAGCGCTGTTTATCTCGAGGTGTCTAACTTGTCAACGAGTCAAAGCGGAGCATCAAGTACCAAAAGGTCCATTGCAACCACTTGAAATTCCAGAATGGAAGTGGGAGCACATTACCATGGATTTTGTTACCGGTTTTCCTAGGGTTTCTCAAGGTATTGATGCGATTTGGGTCATTGTTGATAGATTGACCAAGTCTGCTCATTTCTTACCGATACGAGAAACTTATACACTTGAACGTCTTGCTCGTATGTACATAAACGAGATTGTAAGACTGCATGGTATGCCAGTATCCATAGTTTCTGATCGAGACCCAAGATTCACTTCACGATTTTGGGTTAGTTTACAAAAAGCTATGGGCACAGATTTACGATTTAGTTCGGCATATCATCCTCAGACGGACGGACAATCAGAGAGGACTATTCAAACTCTAGAAGATTTATTAAGACTCTGTGTCCTTGACTTCAAGGGAAGTTGGGACAAGTTCTTACCATTGGTGGAGTTTTCCTACAACAACAGTTATCAAGCAAGTATTGGCATGGCTCCATTCGAAGCATTGTATGGAAGAAAATGTCGTTCTCCAGTATGTTGGGATGAGGTGGGTGAAGCAACGTTGTTGGGACCGGAGTTGGTACGTATGACTACAGAAAAGATTCAAACGATCCGACAACGTATAAAAACCTCACAAGATCGACAAAAGAGTTATGCTGATCTTCATCGAAAGGACGTGGAATTTGATGTAGGAGATCATGTGTTCTTACGTGTTGCTCCATGGAAAGGAGTTACGAGATTTGGAAAGAGAAGAAAGCTCAATCCTCGATTCATCGGTCCATTTTTAATCCTCGATCGAGTAGGAACTGTGGCTTATAGACTCGCTTTACCGCCAAGTATGTCTCGTGTTCATAACGTTTTTCACATATCCATGTTACGCAAATATGTGGAAGACCCGAACCACATTATTGAGTTAGAACCGGACGAAATAGCGGAGGATTTGACGTATGAAGAAGTTCCTGTTCAAATCTTGGATAAGAAGGAACATATTCTACGCTCCAAGGTTATACCTCAAGTCAAAGTTTTGTGGAGAAACCACGATGTTGAGAAAATGACTTGGGAGTTAGAATCTGAAATGAAATCAAGGTATCCTTACCTCTTCGACATACCAGGTACGTACCCTAATTTCGAGGGTAAAATTTCATAAGAAGGGGAGGTTGTAAGACCCCAACTTTTATAAATAAAGATGAATTTTCTATAAATATCATTTTTGAATATTATGGAGTTAATTTGATATAATGTTATAGTTGTGGGTAATATTTATAAATTTTACAAAGTACGCAAGTTGTTATATAATATTCGATTGGTCGGGAAATATTCGTTTTAACAGGAAATATTCGTACAACGGCACAATCATTGGTGGACCCCACAACGGAATTATTGTCGGATTGAGAAAACGACAAAAATATTTTATTAAAAATAACGGCGAAAGTTTTACCATTGATACTGTTGAACTACTCGGTAGTAAAAGTACAGTAATACGTGTGGTTGCATAGTAGCACACGGTATTGATTATTAATGCTTATGTGAGAAGTCACTCAGTTTGATTCAATTATTGTCAGTTAATAATATGAATTATTTAGCGATAATGACGTTTTGTTTTATTCGTATTATTAACGTAATAAAACAGAAACATCTTTTTATATAAAACAGAATACTTTATTAAAGTTATTCTATAAATAGAATATATTATATTTTATTTAAAAGATTTTTCTTTAAATATGGACCGTCAGATTAAAGTAATCAATCTGGACCGTTCATGGATTAGTTACTATGCATTCTATTTTTTTATAAATAGCAGCTCATTCCTTCATTATTTCTTACGAATTCACTGAACTCTAGAGAGAGAAACTATAGAGAGAAACTATAGAGAGAGAGAGAAGAAGAGTATTCTGCTACTTAACTACTTCCTTATTTCAGCTCTTCTTTAAAACGGTAAGGGGTGTTATTCTTTCTTATTCATGAAGAGAACTGTTGTTATTCCATTTCTTATTATTCTGTTGGAATAACCTGTATACGCGGTCTACCATATACTTGGTGACATTTTTCTATTATTCTGTTGGAACATCCTGTCTGTGTGTTTTACACCGGACCTGGTTCCGTCTTGTTATTATTCTGTTGGAACATCCTGTCTGTGTGTTTTACACCGGACCTGGTTCCGTCTTGTTATTATTCTGTTGGAACATTGTCTGTATGTTTTACACCGGACCTGGTTCCATTATTTATTATTATTCTGTCGGAATATCCTGTCTGTGCGTTTACGCCGGACCTGGTTCTATTATTTATTATTCTGTCGGAATATCATGTCTGTGCGTTTACGCCGGACCTGGTTCCATTATTTATTATTCTGTTAGAATAACCTGTCTGTGCGGTCTATCGCATGCATGGTGATTTCTTTTGTTATTCCATTCTTTATTATACTCAGTTGGTTAAGTTTTAACTTCTATACTCCATGAAATTAGTGGAATATCCTTGATAATTGCGGTTCATCCAGTATCTTTTCATGAAAATATTCTTCTAAGCATTCTTGAATTTTACTCCACAAAGCAGTATCATGTTGACAATTTGGACGTTGTTAATTCTTGGATAAATTAATTCTTGAACTTGTTTTATTGAATTCTTATATCATTGTCATCATCCTCATGTTTATAAAATGTTGAAAGTCATCTGTGGCCTGTAGTGCATAGATGGACTTGGTATGATTATGACCAGGGATTATTCGGTATAATCATGACCGTAATGTTACAAATGATGTGGTAAAAGTCCTCATTGGCCGTAGTGTATTGATGGACAGTTGTTGGCATGATCATGACCATTAATGAATACACGAATATCCTTGGCCGTAGTGCAGGGGTGATTCGATGATGTGGATTATTTTATTAAGCTGAGTCCCAGCGATAACAGTGTTAAAAAACTTTTTAAATCATAAAAGATAGTAGAGTTTGTTTTCTACTTGACTCTTTTAATGGATTGCTTGTTCCGCTGCAGTTAAACTTGATGTCTATTATATTTTATCAGTTTAACTGTTGAAGGCTAATGATAATTTATTCTGCATTATCTTAGTCATAATATTTCTTACTGGGCTAGTTGAGCTCACCCTTTCTTTCACTGTTCTCTTCAGAAAATGAGAACGTAGCTGGGGCAAGTCGGGGAACGGAGTGATGGTCCGAATGATAGTATTAGTTAGTAGTCCTCACTATTCTATGTAATAGTGTGTTAATAAATGTAATGAGGACTCCTTTTGAGTATGAATACTCTCTAGAAGATAATATTTGTATTCAAACTCACAGTTTATGTTTTGTCGTATTGTACACGACAGTTGTATTAGTAAGTTGTATTTGTATTCTGTACTATGTATCTGACGACCCAAGATGGGTGATGTATACCTAATTTTGGGGGCGTCACATTTCACCCATATTCAAAGCATTATATCAAATTAACACCTTATTATTCAAAATAATAATTAGAGGAAATTCGATTTTATTTATGAATAAGTTGGGGTCTTACAACCTCCCCTCCTTATGAAATTTTGTCCTCGAAACTGACGTACGTACCTGGTGTTTCGAAAAGGTAAGGATACCTCACTTTCATTTCTAATTCCAACTCCCAGGTCATTTCTTCAATAGCATGGTTCCTCCACAAAACCTTAACTTGTGGTATAACCTTAGTGCATAGGACATGCTCTTTCCTATCCAAGATCTTAACAGGTACCTCCTCGTACGTTAAATCTTCGGCTATCTCGTCTGGTTCTAACTCAATTATGTGGTTCAGGTCTTTCACATATTTACGAAGCATAGATATGTGAAAAATATTATGAACACGAGACATGCTTGGTGGTAATGTGAGTCTATAGGCCACATTTCCTATTCGGTCAAGAATCTCAAATGGACCAACAAATCTTGAATTGAGCTTTCCTCTTTTCCCAAATCTTGTTACTCCCTTCCATGGAGCAATACGTAATAATACATGATCCCCAATATTAAATTCCACGTCCTTTCGATGAAGATCTGCATAACTCTTTTGTCGATCCTGTGTCGTTTGTATACGTTGTCGGATCATTTGGATTTTATCTGTAGTTATACGTACCAACTCTGGTCCCAACAACGTTGCTTCTCCCACCTCATCCCAGCATACTGAAGAGCGACACTTTCGTCTATACAATGCTTCGAATGGAGCCACACCTATACTTGCTTGATAACTGTTGTTGTAGGAGAATTCCACCAATGGTAAATACTTATCCCAACTCCCTTTGAAATCTAGGACACAGAATCTTACTAGATCTTCAAGAGTTTGAATAGTCCTTTCTGATTGCCCGTCCGTTTAAGGATGGTATGCTGAACTGAATCATAAATCTGTGCCCATAGCTTTTTGCAAGCTAACCCAAATCGTGAAGTGAATCTTTGGTCACGATCCGAAACTATGGATACTGGCATGCCATGCAATCTCACAATCTCATTCACGTACATACGAACAAGACGTTCAAGGGAAAAAGTCTCCCGTATAGGCAAGAAATGAGCAGACTTGGTTAATCTATCAACAATAACCTAAATCGCATCTATACCTTGAGAAACCTTGGGAAGACCCATAACGAAATCCATAGTAATGTGTTCTCACTTCCATTTCAGAATCTCAAGTGGTTGTAACACGTTGACAAGTTAAACACCTCCATATAAACTCTGCGATTTCTCTCTTCATATTGCTCCACTAAAATGTATGTCGAAGATCATGATACATTTTGGTACACCCAAGATGGATTGCCAAAAGTGTGTTGTGTGCCTCTATCATTATTCTATGCTTCAAGTCAGAATCGTTAGAAACACAAAGTCTGGAGTTGACTCGAAGTATTCCTTCTTCATCGATTCTTGCTTCTGGAATAACACTTTCTTACATTTTCTTCTTCATACGCATCAGCTCCAGGTCCGTAGCTTGAGCAGCATTACCTTTATCGATTAAAGTCGGTTCTACTCGTATATTTGATATTATCATGTAGGTACTTGGAGCCTTTAATTCTATCTCCATCCTTTGCAAGTCATACAAAATGGGCCTTTGTGTTGACATTATTGTACTCAAACCCACATATGATCTTCTACTTAATGCGTCAGCTACTACATTAGCTTTTCCAGGATGGTATTAGATGGTATGATCGTAATCTTTCAACAGCTCAAGCCAACATCGTTGCCGCATGTTGAGTTCCTTTTGGGTGAAAAAATATTTAAGGCTCTTATGATCCGTATAAATCTCCACTTTCTCCCCATACAGGTAGTGTCTCCAGATCTTCAACGTAAAAACACCTGCTGCCAACTCCAGATCATGAGTAGGATAATTCCTCTCATATTCTTTGAGTTGTCGCGAGGCATAGGCTATGACTTTCCCATGTTGCATGAGAACACATCCTAACCCTTTGCCTGAAGCATCGCTGTAGATAACAAATCCATCCGAACCAGATGGTATTGTCAGAACAGGTGCCGAAATGAGTCTCCACTTGAGCTCTTGGAAACTCTTCTCGCATTCTTCGCTCCATACGAATTTTGTATCTTTCCGAGTCAGCTGAGTTAATGGATTAGCGATTCGAGAAAATCCTTCCATGAATCTCCGATAATAACCAGCTAAGCCCAGAAAGCTACGTACTTCGGTCACCGACTTCAGTTGCTCCTAACTTTGTATGGCTTCAATCTTCGTCGGGTCAACAGATACTCCATGCTTTGACACCACGTGCCCAAGGAATGCTACTTCCTCAAGCCAGAACTCGCATTTCTTCATCTTGACATATAGCTTGTTGTCACGAAGCCTTTGCACTACCAGCTTCAAACGGTGCTCATGATCTTCACGACTTTTGGAATAGATGAGGATGTCATCAATAAGACAACAACGAACTGATCCAAATATTCCTTGAACACACGGTTTATCATATCCATGAAAGTAGCAGGAGCATTAGTCAATCTAAAAGACATGGCTAAGAATTCATAATGCCCGTACCGAGTTCTAAAGGCAGTCTTCGGAATATCCTCAGTTTTAATCTTCAGCTGATGATATCCAGAACGAAGATCGATCTTTAAAAAGAATTGTGCTTCTTACAACTGGTCGAACAGGTCATCAATGCGAGGTAATGGATACCTATTCTTGATGGTGACATGGTTTAATTCCCGGTAGTCAATACAAAGTCGCATACTCCTATCTTTCTTCTTTACGAATAAAACAGGAGCACCCCAAGGAGATGTATTAGGACGAATAAAACCGATGTCTAACAATTCCTGTAGTTGGACTTTTAACTCCTGAAGTTCAATAGGAGTCATTCGATATGGGGTTTTAGAAATGGGCTTTGTAGCTGGTTTAAGATCAATAAAAAATTAAACTTCACGTTCTGAGGGTAGACCAGGAAGTTCTTCAGGAAATACGTCAGGAAATTTACTAACAATCGAAATATTATTCAAATCTAACGTGTTTTTGTTCAAGTCCATAACATGGGCTAAGAAACCTTGACATCCATTTTTCAATAAACAAATGGCTTTATGGCTTAATATGACAGTGATTGATTTTAGTAGTTTAGTTGCTTAAATTCGCATAACAGGTTGGTTAGGAATATGAAAACTAACAACCTTACGAAAATAATCAATTTTAGCATGATGAGTAGTTAACCAATCAATCCCTAAAATCACATCAAAAGTAAGTATCTTTAAAGAGATAAGATCAACAGGTAATGTGATGGTGTCAACTTTGATCAAACAAGATTTATAAACAGTGGATGTAATGAAAATTTCTCCTAACGGAGTCTCCACAGATAAGTTAAAGTCCAATTTCTCCGGAGTCAAGTTCAAACGTTGAGCACAAGCGGGAGAGATAAAAGAATGGATAAAACCGGTATCTAACAAAGTATAAACTTCACAAGAGTTTATGATTAGCTTACCCGTGATCACCTCGTTCGGGTTTTTCGCATTTTGACCAGTCACGATAAATGCTCTTCTAGGAACCGCTGATTTTGACTTGTCCGGAATAGCTTTTAGAGTCACCATCCCCGCTGGACTTGGTTTTGCTACAGAACAATCTCGAGCTATATGACCTTTTTTTCTACAGTTATAACATACCTTGAACTGTTGTGGGCAGTTTGGACTGATATCTCCCTCTTTCCCACATTTGTAACATACGATCGGTGGTCGTTCTCCTCCCCTAGAAACAGTTGATGTTGGTACTGTCGTCTTTACGTTGTCATTATTGTACCTTCTCTTCTTGAAATCTCCTCCCGACTCGCTTCGTCTATTATCATGGCCACGATTACCACCAGAGTGGTTACCGCTTTTGTCCGAATATTTTCCTCCCCGCTGGTTTTCATTGCTCCGATGACTGCTGCCACTGGTATGACCCTGGTTGTGGTCCCTCGGTTGAACATACTCATTATCTCGTTCTAATAATTGAGCCCTGTTTACAACATCTGAATATAAAAAAAATTTATAAGAGATAAGATATTGCCGAATCTCGGGTTTTAGACCTCTCAAAAACATCTGTGTCATTCGTTCCTCATTCTCTACCAAATGAGGTGCAAACCAGGATAACTCTGCGAACTTCGCCTCGTACTAAGACACAGTCATGTTGTTTTTGTGACATCCCCAAAATAGGTCCATTCCATCCAACCCATTCTGAGTCGCCAAATACATGGTACAGAAAATAACTACAACTTTATTACAACAATTGTCGCGTAAAATACAACAACACATATGCTGTGAGTTTGGATACAAAATAAACCAAATGTGACTCATGTTCCAACCGTGGACATCACCTCACAATGACACCTTACATAAAAAAACTGTTTTAGAAATTAGAATATATTTGGGAAAGTGCTCAAGGAAACTTTCGTACATGGGAGGCCACGCGTCTAGGTTATGATAGATATCATATGGCCACAGAATTATCCTTGGTTGACCCAATAGACCCCAAAAAAAAACGAGAAGATTACTATCATATTTTCCCAATGGTGAGTCTTCTCTTGACTTATCATTATCTCCACTGTCACTAATTGAGAATTATACTTCAAACACACACCAAGATTATATAGTAGTGCTCGTAGACATACTCAGCAAGTGGATGAGCACAACCCTGTCCTATGATGACACGAGGTTTATGTCATTAGACATCTTGTATGATAGTGACAAAACACTCTTCCAACGTTGGGTTCGCCTCACCCTATTTTCTTCACCAAATATAACTACTAAATGATGACCACCGTTCTATTCCTTGTTACCCTCGCTCGACCCAGCTATACTCTTATTACCTGAAAGGAATTGTGAAGCAAAAGGGTGAGCACAACTAGCTCAGTAAAGAATATCATGACTAAAGATAAATAAATTATCAATAGTCTTCATCAATAATAAATCAGAGATTTAGAACATATGGTAGATGATAAAAAAATTTCAACAACCATAGTCGCAGCGAACGAGCAATCTATTAGAAGAGTCAAATAGACTATAAAGTCTATTATCTTCTCCATGTTAAAAATCCACCAACTATGTTTTATCCATGTAACATCACTCAACAGTTCCTTTCCACAATCATATGAATAACTCATAATCATAATTGTGACTATAAAATTTTTCTTCGCACCAGGACGAAGAATATTTTCATCACCTCTTTACCTGAAACATCAAAGATCATGGTTATACCAAATCACAATTCCTGTTTATAATCATACTAACAAATCCATCTTTGCACTACGGGCCAAAGATATTTATCAACAAACCATCTTTGCACTACGGGCCAAAGATACTCAACAACAGTTCATCTTTGCACTACAGGCCAAAGATATTCATCAACAGGCCATCTTTGCACTACATGCCAAAAATATTCATCAACAATTCATATTTGCACTACAGGCCAAATATATTCATATCTCAAAGAAATATATAATCATTTCAGAATTTATATAAACAATAATTATAACCATGTTTGATCAATTCACTCACCTTTGCACTTAAGCTTAAGATATTCAATTATAAATTCAATGGTCATGATCATACCAGTCACAATTCAACTTTACACTACAGGCCAAAGAGAACCCTAGTCATGATCATACCAATAATCTATCCATCTTTACACTCCAGTGAAAGAGAATTTCAACATCAGGGTTATAAAAATGTTATATATGATGATAAAAATAATATGATTAACATATTGTTTTAACCTCAAGAGTAATATTCGTACTCATGAATAGTAAATCGTGAATAGTAACTCATGAATAGTAACCCCGACACAAAAGATAAAAATTCCACAATAAAATTCATTACTATCCCTTACTATCCCTCACAATCCCATACAATCCCTTACAATCCATTACAATCCCTTACCTCAAAAGAGCATACTTCTGACTGAATATCGGATATGATGCTGAAGGAAACTTGCACTGATGAATAGCAACTCACCAAGTATCTAAAATCTCACAAAATATATGCTTCATAATATAGAGAGAGAAAGAGAGAAAGCTTATGTTTCTGGTGTGATTTTCAATTCTAACTTAGCCCTCTATTTATAGGAAAATTTTGGTAGGTTTGACCTGCAACCTGATGGCTTTACCTGCTACTATTCCCACCCACCACATTTGAAATATAATTCAGCACATTTCTTCACCAACCACAAGTGGAGCCCACCAATTCTAGAATTTTCCACCAAAATGATAAACTCCAAAAATTCAACAATTTCTGAACCAGTCATCTCGTAAAATTCATGATAAATCATACGCTCATTTTTAACGGTTCAAAATTTGTGGACATATACTCAACTTATATATGTATAACATATCCAAAAATTACCACGATCCAACGGTCGGATTAAAAATTATAACACCCGCAATATTTCTCAAAAATCCTGATTTTTAATACCTCCATTCCGACAAAAATACGGATAAAAACCTCAGCATTAACTCCTTTATTTTTAACCACAAAAATATATCCCTCATTTATATCCCCATAAAATAAATATTTTCTTATCACATGAATCAATAATTAATTATTCACAAATAATATTACAGAATCACATTTATGACAACCAGGCCGTTCCCAGGAAAGAGGGGGCTTTCCATTAAGAATTTCTCCTTACTGGCGCTTAATTAGATGACCAAACCTCTCCTTAGACAGAACTTTCTAGACATTGACAATAATGTTATCTAATAATATTATTCAAATAATATGAATTATTGATCTGATAAAGGAAAATACTGTGCAGCAACAATTATTGAAACAAACAATAATATAAAACATCAACGCAACAATATTGAATCAATTAAATAAAATATTGAATATAATTACTGTAACAATTATTGAGTAGTGCCTTCTTACGTAAGAATCAATAATTTCAAAAATACTGTGGCAATACCGTGTGCTACTGTGCAATAACGCGTATTACTGTATTTTAATCACCGGGTATTCCAACAGTGTTAACGGTAACAACTACGCCGTTATTTGTAAAAACTTAAATTTGTCGTTTTCTTCACCCGACAGTTATTCTGTTATGGGGCCCACAAATAGCTGGCGCCGTCGTACGAATATTTTCCCGACAGAAAGAATATTCCACGACCAAACGAATATTCCCCGACAACAATGAATATTTTATAACCACTTGCGTATTTTTGAAAAAAATTCATATATCACCCTTAACTTTAACATTTATCAATTTAACCATTTACTGAATAGTAATTATAAAAAAATTGAATACTTTTATTTCATAAAATTCGGGGTCTTACAATCTCCCCTCCTTATGAAATTTCGTCCCCGAAATTTACGTACCTGGTATTTCAAAGAGTTGAGAATACCTTCCTTTCATTTCAGATTCCATCTTCTCTGTCATCATAATTTCTCCATTGCTTATCTCCTGTATTTTAAATATCATTCTAGAATACAGCTTCAAAACAAGGGTTAATTTAACAAATTAACATATCACATAATATCTCAATATTATGACTAACCAACAAATAAGCTTAGGTAGGACACACTAGCGAAGGATTTACTCATCTCTCCCCTCCTAGTTGTATTCCCCGGTCTCCGCCAGAGATCATATCCCTAAGCTCTGATACCACCTGTGACATCCCCAAAATAGGTCCATTCCATCCAACCCATTCTGAGTCGCCAAATACATGGTACAGAAAATAACTACAACTTTATTACAACAATTGTCGCGTAAAATACAACAACACATATGCTGTGAGTTTGGATACAATATATACCAAATGTGACTCATGTTCCAACCGTGGACATCACCTCACAATGACACCTTACATAAAAAAACTGTTTTAGAAATTAGAATATTTGGGAAGTGCTCAAGGAAACTTTCGTACATGGGAGGCCACGCGTCTAGGTTATGATAGATATCATATGGCCACAGAATTATCCTTGGTTGACCCAATAGACCCCAAAGAAAAACGAGAAGATTACTATCATATTTTTCCCAATAGTGAGTCTTCTCTTGACTTATCATTATCTCCACTGTCTCTAATTGAGAATTATACTTCAAACAAACACCAAGATTATATAGGTAGTGCTCGTAGACATACTCAGCAAGTGGATGAGCACAACCCTGTCCTATGATGACACGAGGTTGTATGTCATTAGACATCTTGTATGATAGTGACAAAACACTCTTCCAAACGTTGGGTTCGCCTCACCCTATTTTCTTCACCAAATATAACTAAAATGATGACCACCGTTCTATTCCCTTGTTACCCTCGCTCGACCCAGCTATACTCTTATTACCTGAAAGGAATTGTGAAGCAAAAGGGTGAGCACAACTAGCTCAGTAAAGAATATCATGACTAAAGATAATAATAATTATCAATAGTCTTCATCAATAATAAATCAGAGATTTAGAACATATGGTAGATGATAAAAAAATTTCAACCATAGTCGCAGCGGAACGAGCAATCTATTAGAAGAGTCAAAATGACTATAAAGTCTATTATCTTCTCCATGTTAAAAATCCACCAACTATGTTTTATTCCATGTAACATCACTCAACAGTTCCTTTCCACAATCATATGAAATAACTCATAATCATAATTGTGACTTATAAAATTTTCTTCGCACCCAGGACGAAGAATATTTTCATCACCTGTCTTTACCTGAAACATCAAAGATCATGGTTATACCAAATCACAATTCCTGTTTATAATCATACTAAACAAATCCATCTTTGCACTACGGGCCAAAGATATTTATCAACAAACCATCTTTGCACTACGGGCCAAAGATATTCAACAACAGTTCATCTTTGCACTACAGGCCAAAGATATTCATCAACAGGCCATCTTTGCACTACATGCCAAAAATATTCATCAACAATTCATATTTGCACTACAGGCCAAATATATTCATATCTCAAAGAAATATATAATCATTTCAGAATTTATATAAACAATAATTATAACCATGTTGATCAATTCACCTTTGCACTTAAGCTTAAGATATTCAATTATAAATTCAATGGTCATGATCATACCAGTCACAATTCAACTTTGCACTACAGGCCAAAGAGAACCCTAGTCATGATCATACCAATAATCTATCCATCTTTACACTCCAGTGAAAGAGAATTTCAACATCAGGGTTATAAAAATGTTATATATGATGATAAAAATAATATGATTAACATATTGTTTTAACCTCAAGAGTAATATTCGTAACTCATGAATAGTAAATCGTGAATAGTAACTCATGAATAGTAACCCCGACACAAAAGATAAAAATTCCACAATAAAATCCATTACTATCCCTTACTATCCCTCACAATCCCATACAATCCCTTACAATCCCTTACAATCCCTTACCTCAAAAGAGCAGTACTTCTGACTGAATATCGGATATGATGCTGAAGGAAACTTGCACTGATGAATAGCAACTCACCAAGTATCTAAAATCTCACAAAATATGCTTCATAACATAGAGAGAGAAAGAGAGAAAGCTTATGTTTCTGGTGTGATTTTCAATTCTAACTTAGCCCTCTATTTATAGGAAAATTTTGGTAGGTTTGACCTGCAACCTGATGGCTTTACCTGCTACTATTCCCACCCACCACATTTGAAATATAATTCAGCACATTTCTTCACCAACCACAAGTGGAGCCCACCAATTCTAGAATTTTCCACCAAAATGATAAACTCCAAAAATTCAACAATTTTCTGAACCAGTCATCTCGTAAAATTCATGATAAATCATACGTTCATTTTTAACGGTTCAAAATTTGTGGACATATACTCAACTTTATATATGTATAACATATCCAAAATTACCACGATCCAACGGTCGGATTAAAAAATTATAACACCCGCAATATTTCTCAAAAATCCTGATTTTTAATACCTCCATTCCGACAAAAATACGGATAAAAACCTCAGCATTAACTCCTTTATTTTTAACCACAAAAATATATCCCTCAATTTATATCCCCATAAAATAAATATTTTCTATCACATGAATCAATAATTAATTATTCACAAATAATATTACAGAATCACATTTATGACAACCAGGCCGTTCCCAGGAAAGAGGGGGCTTTCCATTAAGAATTTCTCCTTACTGGCGCGCAATTAGATGACCAAAACCTCTCCTTAGACAGAACTTCTAGACATTGACAATAATGTTATCTAATAATATTATTCAAATAATATGAATTAATGATCTGATAAAGGAAAATACTGTGCAGCAACAATTATTGAAACAACAATAATATAAAAATATCAACGCAACAATTATTGAATCAATAAAATAAAATATTGAATAGTAATTACTGTAACAATTATTGAGTAGTGCCTTCTTACGTAAGAATCAATAATTTCAAAAATACTGTGCAATACCGTGTGCTACTGTGCAATAACGCTTATTACTGTATTTTAATCACCGGTATTCCAACAGTGTTAACGGTAACAACTACGCCGTTATTTGTAAAAACTTAAATTTGTCGTTTTCTTCACCCGACAGTTATTCTGTTATGGGGCCCACAAATAGCTGCGCCGTCGTACGAATATTTCCCGACAGAAAGAATATTCCACGACAAACGATATTCCCCGACAACAATGAATATTTATAACCACTTGCGTATTTTTTGAAAAAAATATCATATATCACCCTAACTTTAACATTTATCAATTTAAACCATTACTGAATAGTAATTATAAGAAAAATTGAATACTTTTATTTCATAAAATTCGGGGTCTTACAGTTTTGCTCTAGTCTGATAAACTCTACCTCTTTTATATGACGAATACATTCAGGAAAGTACTTATCATTGAACAGTTTCTGAAATGTTTTCCAAGATATATTAGTGCTGAAGGCTGGGTACGCTTCACAAATTTTCACCAATAATCTGCCTCACCACGGAACATAATGTGGTGAATAGAACCTTCTGTTCCTCCGTGCATCCCAAGACATCAAATATCTTGGTAATTTATTTAACCCACGTCTCTGCCTTGATTGGATATGGCTTTCCCGCAAATTCTGGTGGTCCCAACTGTGACGCCCCCAAAATAGGTATACATCACCTATTCTGAGTCGTCAAAACATGGTACAAAAAAATAAATAAAACTTAATTATACAACTGTCGTGTAAAATACGACAAAACATAAGCTGTGAGTTTTAATACAACACTTTCTTCTAAACAGTATTCAAACTCAAAATAAGTCATCAATACATTTATTTTCACACTATTTCATAGAATAGTGAGGACTACTAATGCTATCATCTGAACCGCCACTCCGTTCCCCGACTAGTCCCCGCTACGTTCTCATTTCTTGAAGAGAACAATGAAAGCAAAAGGGTGAGCTCAACTAGCCCAGTAAGAAAATATTATGACTAAGATAATGCAGAATAAATTATCGTTAGCCTTCAACAGTGTTAAACTGATAAAATATAACAAACATCAAGTTTAACTGCAGCGGAACAAGCTATCCATTAAAAGAGTTAAGTAGAGAATAAAATATACTATCTTTTATGATTTAAAAAGTTTTTTATTACTTTTATACTGAGACTCAGCTTAATAAATAATCCACACCCACTACAAAAAGCCGGCTAAATTCGACGGATATATGTTCGACGGACACAGTCCCTCGAAGATAAAATTTATTCCGACGGAGTATCCAGTCGAAGATACTTCAGTCGAAAATACTTTAATTTCGACTGATGTTCGTCGAACATTTATGTATCCCATTGGCGCCAATGTTCCCGCCAGCGCAAATATTATTTTCGACTGATTAGGATGTATTCCGACGGAAGATTCAGTCGAAGATACCTTACGTACAACGAAAGTATGTACGACGGACATTCCGTCAAAGATAATCCTAGAATCTAATTAATTGGTACGTCTTCCCGGCCCCCTCGTTTCTCTAGACCTAATTATAATCTCATTTCTCTCTTTCTCTCTCTCTCATTTCTCTAGATCTAGCTCTCAACCACCACTTCGATCTCTCTCACTTCACTGCTCTCACGCACCACCACGTACTGCCACCACCACCACCAACACCGGTTCCACCACGTACACCACCGGTTCCACCACGTACTGCCACCAACCACCACGACGTACTGCCACCACCACCACCTTCGATTCCACCACCACCACGTACTGCCACCACCACTACCACCACCACCATTGTCGATCGGTTCCACCACCAGTAGACGCCACCAACACCGTTGGTTGAACCACCATCACTGACACCACTAGCAGTCACCACCAGGCACCACACGTCGGTTAGTTGCACATTAATTCAATTTCAAGGTTAGTTTTCTGCCAAGTATTAGATTTTTAGGGTTAATTTGTTGCAAATTGTGAAATTTGTGGCTTAATTTGTTTTAGGTTTAGTTTAATTTGAGTTTGAATATGAGATTAACCCAATTTGGGTAATATGCTGTTGCTGT
The DNA here is from genome assembly GCA_016801055.1 of Panax notoginseng. Taxonomy (NCBI): domain Eukaryota; kingdom Viridiplantae; phylum Streptophyta; class Magnoliopsida; order Apiales; family Araliaceae; genus Panax; species Panax notoginseng. Next base: position 145,760,497 of record CM029023.1, read on the forward strand.
GAATTTGTTGCTGTGAATTTGTGGACTATATATTGCTGAAATTAGAATTTTGATTTTGGGTTTGTGGACTGCATATTATTTAAGTGCATATTATTTAGAATTTGGAAATTGCAGAATATTGATATCAAATTTGGGTTCCTTATCATAATGTAACTGATTTTAGGACTGTTTTTAATCTTGATATATTTGTTATTTACGACTGAATTTATGACAGAAATTCTACCAGAATTATGAAATTGCAGACTTGCATGTATTGTATTAGTAATTAGTTTTCCAATATTAATAAATTATAAAACAAGTACCATTTACTTAGTTTCTTACTACTAAAATAAAATAAAGTAAATATAATTTAATTTAGTTTATTAAATAAAATAAATTTTAAAAGTAAAATAAATAACATAATATAATACAAAATAAAGTAAAATAAAATAAAAAATAAATTAAATTAATTTGAATAAAATAGAAAAACTTTGATTTAATCTAATAAATAAAATACAATTCAATAAAAAATAAAATTAAATAAAAATAATAAAATAAAATAAAATAATTTAATTTAATTTAAATAATCTAAATTAAATTTAAAATAATTTAATTTAATTAATTTAATAAAAAACATTAAAAATTATATAATATATATATATATATAATATAATACAAGATTCCATAAAATAAAATAAGATATTTTTAATTACGAAATCAAATTAAATTAATTAAACTAGAACTTTTTTAATATAATACAAAATAAAATAAAAAGAAATAAAAAATTTAATTTAATTTAGTTTAATAAATAAAATAAAATAAAATGATTTAATTTAATTTAATTTAATAAAGTAAATTTAATAAATAAATAAGCCAATTATATAATATACTACAAATTAAAATAAAAAATATATATAAGTAGTCTCTATAGATTCCAAATAAAAATTTTCATAAATGAAGTACTACTTACTTAGTTTTTCATCATTGGCAAAATAGCAGTTTATAGCTAGAAGTGAATGTCGAACAGTAGTCTCTATAGATTCTAAATAACAATTCTCATAAACTAAGTACCACTTACTTAGTTTATCATCATTGACAAAATAAACTAAGTATAGCTAGAAGTGAATGTCGAACAGTAGTCTCTATAGATTCCAAATAATTAACAATTCTCATAAACTAAGTACCACTTACTTAGTTTATCATTGGCAAAATAAACTAAGTAGCATTTGCTTAGTTTGCCACAATTTTTCAATATATAAATGCAATAATACTCTCCCTACATATATGTACTCTTTCTTGTATGCAGGTTTCGACATAGCAGTTACAGCTAAATAGTACTCCAACCATTCCTCGGCAACAATTAAAAAAAAGGGTCGTAGTTCCTATTTGTGTCCTATACTCGAATAAAAAAGGTAATTGAATTTACTGCAGACATTCCTCACTGTTCCATCATAACAGATGGCAACATCCGGAAGGAGTGCCAGTAAGTTGTTGAACAAAGTTCTTTAGGTTAAGCAACCCTCTAAATGAGCGCGAACGATCACTTCTCCCATTGGAATGAATCATCTCCCCATATGGGTCCAATCCATGATATAAACAGCTTCTCACCACTCCAAATTTCTCAGATGGGTAGTTCTTCTTCGAATGTCTCACCTCTTGAATGAGAACTATCCATTTGAGGAATTCGGAGTGGTGAGAAGCTGTCTATATCATGAATTGGACCCATATGAGGAGATGATTCATTCCTAGCAGAGAAGTGATCGTTCGTTCATCTAGAAGGTTGCTTAAGCTGAAACTTTGTTCAATAGCGTAATGGAACTCCTTCGGGATGTTGTCATCTATTATGATGGAACAGTGAGGAATGTTTGCAGTAATTAAATTAACTTTATTATTCAAGTATAGGACACAGCAGGAACTACGACCCTTTTTTTTTGCCCGATTGCCGACTCAGGTAGAGATTCCACAAAAATTCTCATAAACTATGTACTATACTTTGAAACTTAGAAACCCGTTTGACATACACTCAATAGGGGTGAATGTCGAACAGTCCCCAGTTTGGGACTGTTATTGGATGTTATGTCTCTCACTTTGGCCGTGCAAATACGAAACGGTACATTTTTTATTATTTTGAGGATTAGTCGACTGTTATCTCTATATGTTCTCCGAGTGCATACTAGATTAAGTTTATCTCAGTCTATTTCATGTGCTTGGAGACCATGGGAGGTGTTGCCGAAATTTTCTTGAAACTCATGAAACGTACTTAACGGTTTTTGCACTAGTGACGAGACACATCCAATAACGGGATAGAAGCCTAACCCCTGTCCTGTAGAGATACAAGGTAAATCTAATTCACGCATGAATATCCAAATTAACTTAATACGTACTTCTGTGTAGTTAAAAATGTCAACCGACCGGAGTTGGATGTACCGTAGGATACCCGTTGATGGGAGGGGATTAGTCTCAGTTTATCGTGTTGGGATTTTAGATTTCTTGAACAAAGCACTAGAACATACGGATGATCCGCACGGGAAGATGCGATGCCCGTGTGTCAAGTGTAAAAATCTGATTTGGAAGAAAGTCGACGAGATTAAATTTGACTTATTTTCTCGTGGATTTGTAGATGGGTACTTCGTATGGACTCATCACAGGGAATCAGAAGTGATTGAAAATATTGTGGAACAACCAATTTCACGGGATTCATACGTCAAAAACTATGATCCAGTTGAGATGTTGGTTGATGCTTATGGCCCTACTACTATTGACTGGGCTGAATATGAACCATCTTCAAGCAGTACGAAGCAAGTGCCAAATGATACATATGCTGCCTTTTACAAGTTGCTATCTGAATTTGGGGTCGCGTTGTATCCGGGAAATGATACGAACACCAAGCTTTCTGCAGTGACGACGCTCTTACACTTCAAGAATGAGCATCACGTCGCTGCGAATTACTTTGGATGGCTGTATGAGATGCGACAGAAGGCAGCCCGGGCAGTTGTGGACCAGCCCGGGACCACCATCAGAGATCATCAGCCCCGCATAGTCTCTGATTTAGCCTGGGAGGCTGATGACTTCAAGAAAAAGTCCGAGCAGGTGAAGAAGAACCGTGGTCAACTCCGGATAGTACACACCATTGGTTCTCAGTCGTTCGAGGAGGCGAAGACGGTAAGTGCGTTGTATTTAGTTATTTATGTTTTAAGTTTAAGTCTCACATAAATACTTAAGACCTGTTTTATGAATGTTTGTATTAGGCATTGGGGACGACCTTGGGCCGAGATCCTAACCATGCTAGAGTTTTGGATCGAGCCCACACGCCTAAGGACGAGCGTGTCTCTCAGGCAGCTTTAGCTAATAAGCGGTTAAAACTCATCTTACTATTAGCTTTTAAATAATATTCAATCGTAAATAAAATGATATAATTAACATACGTATACGGAATACATTACAGAACCGATTTCAGAAGCTTCGGGACGAGCGTATAGCTGAGCTAGCGACAATTAGGAGGGGTTCTGAGCCGTTAGATTCCCCCACCCCTCTCTTCCGATATTGTATTAGATCGCGATGAGGAGCTGAGACATGGGCCGCGTCTCAGGATCCCCCTATTGTTGGGGTTTTAGATACAGAAACGCACAGCGAAAATTAAAATTTAAAGCAATTTCAACCCTAAAATAGGATCCATGCGAAAAACAATTAATTCAGTGGTAAAAGAAATTATACCGATTGTAAAAGCTAGAATCGATGCGGTCAAATCTCCAAGCAATTCAAACAGACTGCGTCTCTACGGTATCCACACGAACGCTCCACACGAATCGTCTACAATCTGCAAGAAGAAGGAAACGCGGTACTAGCGCACCAAGGATGAGGATTTTTGAACTGTTTTCTCTAGTCTCTCTCTAAGAGCGGCTAGGATTTTTTGTTTTGACATAAAACCTAAAGTGACTGATATATATCATATATATAGCAGTTAGGAGGAATTAATCAAAACTTAATGTTATTAAAAATCCAATTTATATATATAACTATATATATATATAAATATATATTATAATATATATATATATATCTTAATTAAGTCTTACTTAATTAATATACCTATATATAAATTATCCTATTAATTTAAATCCGTAATTTAAAATTATATCAATCATATTGACATATTTAAATCTTTACAATTTAAATTAATATCCTTTTAATTACGTTCTTTTATGTGTGACCCTATAGGTTATTATTACGTTGACAATAACTTTAAAATCATATTATACAGTTATAAACGGTGAGCGGCATCTAGTAACGCATCACTGCTACCCAAGTAATCATAAGATCGATGATTCGATGCAACCTTTTCGTGACCAATGTTTCAATGTAAATTTAATCCTTTAACCTTAATATCCTAGATTAAACTCGAGTCATGAATGTGTCATACTCTTCATAATTTAATCTGAGTTTTCTTGATCAATGAGTAGATTATGATGAAAACAAAAACTATTGAGCATGGCCATGCATTTCAAAGTCCTACTCAATCAAGAGGCCTATGGATATCACCTATAAAATAATAGGATGTTAAAATTCCATCTAGATCACTCATATTCCTCACACGATTCACAATGAACCCAATAATCACATTTATAGTCCACCCTATTAAAGTGACATTTGATGATATCAAAGTACATAAATTCTCGTATAGTAATATAGCGGTTTCAGGTCGGAGGACCATTACATCATTGTCACTATGAGAATTGCTAATGACACTTCGCATAATGCTCCATATAGAGATTTCTCATGGTGGGTCTGTCCAGTACATCGTTCTCTAACATGTACCTATGCATTGACTTAATATCTCATATATTTATGACCAATGAGATTTGGTCATCAGTCAATCA
>CM029023.1:145765452-145991870 GCA_016801055.1 Panax notoginseng
AGGATAATTCCTCTCATATTCTTTGAGTTGTCGTGAGGCATAGGCTATGACTTTCCTATGTTGCATGAGAACACATCTTAACCCTTTGCCTGAAGCATCGCTGTAGATAACAAATCCATCCGTACCAGATGGTATTGTCAGAACAGGTGCGAAATGAGTCCCTCTTGAGTTCTTGGAAACTCTTTCTCGCATTTCTCACTCCATACGAATTTTGTATCTTTCCGAGTCAGCTGAGTTAACGGAGTAGCGATTCGAAAAACCCTTTCACAAATCTCCGATAATAACCAGCTAAGCCCAGAAAGCTACGTACTTCGGTTACCGACTTCCGGTTGTTACCAACATTTATGTTATTTTTCAATCTTCTCGGTCGACAGATACTCCATATTTTGACACCACGTGCCCAAGGAATGCTACTTCCTCAAGCCAGAACTCGCATTTCTTCAATTTGGCATATAGCTTATTTTCACGAAGCCTTTGCAGTACCAGCTTCAAATGGCGCTCATGATCTTCACGGCTTTAGAATAGATGAGGATGTCATCAATAAAGACAACAACGAACTGATCCAAATATTCTTTGAATACACGGTTTCATCATATCCATGAAGACAGCAGGAGCATTAGTCAATCCAAAAGACATGACTAAGAATTCATAATGCCCGTACCGAGTTTTGAAGGCATTCTTTGGAATATCCTCAGTTTAATCTTCACTGATGATATCCAGAACGAAGGTCGATCTTTGAAAAGAAATGTGTTCCTTGTAACTGGTCGAACAGGTCATCAATGCGAGGTAGCGGATACATATTCTTGATGGTGACATGGTTCAATTCTCGATAGTCAATACAAAGTCGCATACTCCCGTCTTTCTTCTTTACGAATAAAACAGAGCACCCCAAGGAGACGTACTAGAACGAATAAAATCGATGTCCAACAACTCCTGTAGTTGACTTTTAACTCCTGAAGTTCAATAGGAGCCATTCGATATGGAGTTTTAGAAATGGGCTTTGTTCCGGGTTCAAGGTCAATAAAGAATTCAACTTCACGTTCTGAGGGTAGACCAGGAAGTTCTTCAGAAAATACATCGGGAAATTCTCTAACAATAGAAATATTATTCAAATCTGACTTGTCTTTGTTCAAATCCATAACATGGGCTAAGAAAGCTTGACATCCGTTTTTCAATAAACGAATAGCTTTGTGGCTTGATATGACAGTGACTGATTTTAGTGTGGTTTAGTAGTTTGAATTCGTATGACAGGTTGGTTAGGAATATGAAAACTAACAACCTTACGAAAATAATCAATTTTAGCATGATGAGTGGTTAACCAATCAATTCCTAAAATCACATCAAAAGCAAGTATCTTTAAAGAGATAAGATCAACAGGTAATGTGATAGTGCCAACTTGGATCATGCAAGATTTATAAACTGTAGATGTAACGAAAGTTTCACCCAACGGAGTTTCAACAGATAAGTCAAAGTCCAATTTCTCTGGAGTCAAGTTTAAACGTTGAGCACAAGCAGAGAGATAAAAGAATGGGTAGAACTGGTATCTAGTAAAGTAATAAACTTCGCAAGAATTCAAGATTAGCTTACCCGTGATCACCTCGTTCGGGTTCTCGCGTTTTGCCAGTCACGACAAACGCCCTTCCAGGAACCGCTGATTTTCGACTTATCCGAGACAACTTTTGGAGTCACCGTCCCCACTGAACTTGATTTTCTACAGAACACTCTCGAGCTATATGACCTTCCTTTCAACAGTTATAACATACCTTGGATTGTTGTGGGCAGTTTGGGCTGATATGTCCCTCTTTCCCACATTTGTAACATACGATCGGTGGTCGTTCTCCTCCCCTAGAAACAGTTGATGTTTGTGATGACGTCTTCACGTTATCATTGTTGTACCTTCTCTTCTTGAAATCTCCTCCCGACTCGCTCCTTCTATTATCACGACCACGATTACCACCAGAGTGGTTACCGCTTTTGTCCGAATGTTTTCCTCCCTGCTGGTTTTCATTGCTTCGATGACTGCCGCCACCGGTAATGACCCTCGTTGTGGTCCCTCGGTTGCACATACTCATTATCTCGCTCTAATAATTGAGCCCTGTTTACAACATCTGAATATAAAGAAAATTTATGATAGATAAGATATTACCGAATCTCGAGTTTTAGACCTCTCAGAAACATCCTTGTCATTCGTTCCTCATTTTCGACCAAATGAGGTGCAAACCTGGATAACTCTGCAAACTTCGCCTCGTACTGGGACACCGTCATGTTATTTTGTCCAGTCTGATAAACTCCACCTCCTTCATATGACGAATACTTTCAGGAAAGTACTTGTCATTGAACAGTTTTTGAAATGTTTCCCAGGACATGTTGAGTGCGTCAGGCTGGGTATGGTTCACAGACTCCCACCAGTAGTCTGCCTCACCGCGGAACATAAAGGTGGCGAATGGAACCTTCTGTTCCTCCGTGCATCCCAAGACATCGAATATCTTGGTAATTTACTTGACCCACGTTTCCGCCATGATCGGATCTGGCTTTCCCTTAAATTCTGGTGGTCCCAATTCTTTGAACTGCTTAGCTGTGACAAACCGCGCGTTGTTATCATTTCTACCCGTATTCTACACACGAGTCTCCCTCGTCTAATTTTGCATGAACTGCAAAAAGCTCCTAAATATTCCATCATTCATCGTTTTGCTCGTAACGTTGTTTACAGGAGGAATTTTGCCTTCCTGTTGCACGTTCCCCTAGTGGTGATCAAAGGTGTCTCCACGATCTGATTTACTCCATTACTAACGTTTCTCAGCTGCCATTCTTAAATACTGCCATAAAACAAGGGTTAATAGTCATGTCATATATTATCCCTATACTCTGACTGACCAAATAAACACCAAACAAAAACTTAGTCACGTCATACTAGCGAAGGAATTCCCCGTCTCTCCCCTCCTAGTTCTTGTTGTGACGCCCCCGAAATTAGGTATACGTCACCCATCTTGGTCGCCACTTACATGGTACAAAATACAAATACAAACTTAATTATACAAATGTCGTGTAGCATACGACAATACATAAACTGAGAGTTCTAATAGGAATATTGTCATCTAGACAATATCCATACTCAAGGAGTCCTCATTACATTTTATTGTCATACTATTTAACAGAATAGTGAGAACTACTAATGCTATCTTCTGGACCATCACTCCTTTCCCTGACTCGTCCCAACTATATTCTCATTTCCTGAAGAGAACATTGAAAGAAAGGGTGAGCACAACTAGCCCAGTAAGAAATATTATGACTAAGATAATGAAGAATAAATTATCAATAGTCTTCAACAATGTTAAACTGATAAAATACAATAGACATCAATTTAACTGCAGCGGAATAAGCAATCCATTAGAAGAGTCAGTAGAGAATAAAAATCTACTATCTTCTATGATTTAAAAATGTTTTCATCAACTTTTATCACTGAGACTCAGCTTAATAAATAAACCACATCTTCTAATCATCCTTGTATTACGGGCCAAGGATATTTATTAAATCATCAATGATCATGACTATACCAAAAATCCCTGGTCATAATCATACCAAAAACTATCTATCAATGCATAACAAGCCACTGAGGACTTTTACCACACCACTTATAACATCATAGTTCATGATTATACCGAATGATCCCTGGTCATAATCATACTAAGTCCATCTATGCACGTAAGCCAAAGATGACTTTAACATAAAATAAACATGAGAATGAAGACAATGTTATAGGAATTTAATTAAACAAGTTCAAGAATTAGTTTATCCAGGAATTAATAATATCCAAATTGTCAACATGATACTTCTTTGTAAAGTAACAGTCAAGAATGCTCAGAAGAATATTTTCATGAAAAGATACTGGATGAAACGCAAATATCAAGGATATTCCACTAATATCATGGAGTATAGAAATCAAAACTTTAAACCAAATGAGTATAATAAAGAATATATGAAACTGCAAATGGATTTTCACCAGCCATGCGGTAATCCACGTATACAGATCATTTCCATAATTTAATAAGGAATGATTATAAAGGATCATTCACCATGCATGTGCAATCCACATAGACAGGTTATTCTAGCAGAATAATAAAGAATGGAATAACAGAAGGATTCACCATGCATGCGATAGAGACCGCACAGACAGGTTATTCCCAACAGAATAATAAATGCGGAATAATAAATATGGAACCAGGTCAGGTGAAATTCACACTGACAGGATATTCCGACAGAATAATAAATGCGGAATAATAAATGATGGAACCAGGTCAGGTGAAATTCACACCGACAGGATATTCCGACAGAATCGTAAAGAACGGAATAATAAAAAGAATTTCACCAAGTATGCGGTACTTCGCATAAACAGGTTATTCCAACATAATAATAAAGAATGGAATAACAGAAGAAGATCACCAAGTATTGGGAAACCCCCATATACAGGTCATTCCACCAAGTATAGGGTAAACCACGCATACAGGTTATTCCAACAGAATAATAAAGAATGGAATAACATAAGGATTTCACCAAGTATAGGGTATGCCGCGTATACAGGTCATGCATAGGGTAGCCACTTTTACAGGTTATTCCAACAGAATAATAAAGAATGGAATAACAAAAGTTCTCTTCATGAATAAGAAAGAATAACACCCCTTACCGTTTTAAAGAAGAACTGAAATAAAGAAGTAGTTAAGTGGCAGAATACTCTTCTTCTTTCTCTCTATAGTTTCTCTCTCTAGAGTTCAGTGAATTCGTAAGAAATAATGAAGGAATGAGCTTCTATTTATAGGAAAATGGAATGCATAGTAACTAATCCATGAACGTTCCAGATTGATTTACTTTAATCTGACGGTTCATATTTAAAGAAAAATCTTTTAAAAAAATATAATATATTCTATTTATAGATAACTTTAATAAAGTATTCTGTTTTATATAAAAAGATTTTACTATGCAAAATACTATGCACAATAGAATATAATATGTTCTATTTATAGAATAACTTTAATAAAGTATTCTGTTTTATATAAAAGATGTTTCTGTTTTATTACGTTAATAATACGAATAAAACAAAACTTCATTATCGCTAAATAATTCATATTATTAATTGACAACAATGAATCAAACTGATGACTTCTCACATAAGCATCAATACCGTGTGCTACTATGCAACCACACGTATTACTGTACTTTTACTACCGAGTAGTTCAACAGTATCAACGGTAAAACTTCTGCCGTTTTTTTAATAAAAATTTTTGTCGTTTTCTCAATCCGACAATAATTCCGTTGTGGGGTCCACCAATGATTGTACCGTCGTACGAATATTTCCCGTGAATAGTAACTCGTGAATAGTACTTCGACACAAAAAGTGTCCCAAATACTCGAGTGAACAATACTAGAGTGAATAGTAATTTGGGTGAATAGTAACCCGTGAATAGTAACTCATGAATAGTACTCCGACACAAAAAGTGTCCCAAATACTCGAGTCAACGATACTAGAGTGAATAGTAATTTGGGTGAATAGTAACCCGTGAATAATAACTCGTGAATAGTAACTCCTGAATAGTAACTCCGACACAAAAAGTGTCCTAAATACTTGAGTGAACAATACTAGAGTGAATAGTAATTTGGATGAATAGTAACCCGTGAATAGTAACTCGTGAATAGTAACTCATGAATAGTACTCCGACACAAAAAGTGTCCCAAATACTCGAGTGAACGATACTAGAGTGAATAGTAATTTGGGGTGAATAGTAACTCGTGAAGAGTGACCAGGTATTTTATGACAACTTGTTTACTTTAAAAAAAAATTCACATATCACCCTTAACTTTAACCTTTTATCAATTTAACCATTTACCAAAATAGAAAATTGAATACTTTTATTTCATAAAATTTGGGGTCTCACAATCTCCCTCCTTATGGAATTTCGCCTCGAAATTAACGTACGTACCTGATATTCGAAGAGATGAGAATACCTTGCTTTCTTTTCAGATTGTACCTTTCCGGATAATTCCGCTCTATCATGATTTTTCCATTTCTCATCTCCTGTATTTCGAATATCATTCTAGAATATACCTTCAAAACAAAGGTTAATCGACATACCACAATTTATCCACTTATTAAGTAAACAATTTCAGCTTAGGTAAGTCACATCCTAGCGAAGTATATTACTCGTCTTCTAGACTAATATCTCCGTCAGTAACCATATCCCTGTAACATCAATCAACAATTTCTGTTCACAATTATATGAATAACTCATAATCATAATTGTGATTCTGAATTACTTTTTGCACCCAGGAAGAAGAAAATTTACATCACCTATCTTCACCTGAAACATCAAAAATCATGGTTATACCAAATCACAATTCCTGCTCATAATTATACTAATAAATTCATCTTTGCACTACGGCTAAAGATTTACAACTGTATAACCAATAATCAACAGTTAATCTTCGCACTACAGGCCAAGGATATACAACTGTAAAATCAATAATGCTGAGACTCAGCTTAATAGTATCACGACCACGAATTATCCATGCACTACGTGTCAAAGATAATCGTGTTTTCAATTACGGTCATGATTATACCAAACAATCCCTGGTCATAATCATACCAAGTCCATCTATGCACGTAAGCCACAGATGACTTTTACCACATCTATGAATTAATATTTCATTGCCGAGACTCAGCTCAATAATTAATCCACATCATCGAATCATCCCTGCACTACAGGCCAAGGATATTCTTTAGTATCACGACCACGAATTATCCATGCACTACGTGCCAAAGATAATCGTGTTTTCAATTACGGTAATGATTATACCGAACAATCTCTGGTCATAATAATACCAAGTCCATCTATGCACGTAAGCCACAGATGACTTTTACCACATCTATGAATTAATATTTCACTGCTGAGACTCAGCTCAATAATTAATCCACATCATCGAATCACTCTTGCACTCCGGCTAAGGATATTCTTTAGTATCACGACCACGAATTATCCATGCACTACGGCTAAAGATAATCGTATTTTCATCAACGGTCCTGATCATGCCATAAAATAATTCATCTTTTCACTACGGCCAAAGAGAATCCATAGCCATAATCATACAAAAAAATGTCCATCAATGCATTACGGGCCAATGAGGACTTTTTCCACATCATTTGTAACATTACGGTCATGATTATACCGAATAATCCCTGGTCATAATCATACCAAGTCCATCTATGCACTACAGGCCACAGATGACTTTCAACAAATATAAACATGAGAATGAGGTACTGACGTATATAGGGTTTCAAACCTCTTAGAAACATTCGCGTCATTCGCTCCTCATTATCGACCAAATGGGATGTAAACCGGGATAACTCCGCAAACTTAACCTCGTACTGCGATATGGTCATATTATTTTGCTCCAACGCTTATCTCAACATTGTTAGATGCCATTTTCAAACACTGCCACAAAACAAGGGTTAATTAACATATCACATATTATCCCTATACTCTGACCGACCAATTAAATACCAAATAAACTTAGGTAGGTCATACTAGCGAAGGAATTCCCCGTCTCTCCCCTCCTAGTTCTTATCTTACATCTCAGCCAGGGATCATATCCCTAAGCTCTGATACCAACTGTGACGCCCCAAAATTAGGTATACGTCACCCATCTTGGGTCGCCACTTACATGGTACAAAATACAAATACAAACTTAATTATACAAATGTCGTGTAACATACGACAATACATAAACTGAGAGTTCTAATAGGAATATTGTCATCTAGACAATATCCATACTCAAGGAGTCCTCATTACATTTATTGTCACACTATTTAACAGAATAGTGAGAACTACTAATGCTATCTTCTGGACCATCACTCCTTTCCCTGACTCGTCCCAACTATATTCTCATTTTCTGAAGAGAACATTGAAAGAAAGGGTGAGCTCAACTAGCCCAGTAAGAAATATTATGACTAGATAATGAAGAATAAATTATCAATAGTCTTCAACAATGTTAAACTGATAAAATACAATAGACATCAAGTTTAACTGCAGCGGAATAAGCAATCCATTAGAAGAGTCAAGTAAAGAATAAAACCTACTATCTTCTATGATTTAAAAATGTTTTCATCAACTTTTATCACTGAGACTCAGCTTAATAAATAAACCACATCTTCTAATCATCCTTGTATTACGGGCCAAGGATATTTATTAAATCATCAATGATCATGACTATACCGAAAAATCCCTGGTCATAATCATACCAAAAACTGTCTATCAATGCATTACAAGCCACTGAGGACTTTTACCACACCACTTATAACATCATAGTTCATGATTATACCGAATGATCCCTGGTCATAATCATACTAAGTCCATCTATGCACGTAAGCCAAAGATGACTTTTAACATAAAATAAACATAAGAATGAAGACAATGTTATAGGAATTCAATTAAACAAGTTCAAGAATTAGTTTATCCAGGAATTAATAATATCCAAATTGTCAACATGATACTTCTTTGTAAAGTAACAATCAAGAATGCTCAGAAGAATATTTTCATGAAAAGATACTGGATGAAACGCAAATATCAAGGATATTCCACTAATATCATGGAGTATAGAAATCAAAACTTTAACCAAATGAGTATAATAAAGAATATATGAAACTGCAAATGGATTTTCACCAGCCATGCGGTAATCCACGTATACAGATCATTTCCACAATTTAATAAGGAATGAATATAAAGGATCATTCACCATGCATGTGGCAATCCACATAGACAGGTTATTCTAACAGAATAATAAAGAATGGAATAACAGAAGGATTCACCATGCATGCGATAGAGACCGCACAGACAGGTTATTCCCAACAGAATAATAAATGCAGAATAATAAATATAGAACCAGGTCAGGTGAAATTCACACTGACAGGATATTCGGACAGAATAATAAATGCGGAATAATAAATGATAGAACCAGGTCAGGTGAAATTCACACTGACAGGATATTCTGACAGAATAATAAATGCGAAATAATAAATGATGGAACCAGGTCAGGTGAAATTCACACCGACAGGATATTCCGACAGAATCGTAAAGAACGGAATAATAAAAGAATTTCACCAAGTATGCGGTACTTCGCATAAACAGGTTATTCTAACATAATAATAAAGAATGGAATAACAGAAGAAGATCACCAAGTATTGGGTAAACCCCATATACAGGTCATTCCACCAAGTATAGGGTAAACCACGCATACAGGTTATTCCAACAGAATAATAAAGAATGGAATAACATAATGATTTCACCAAGTATAGGGTATGCCGCGTATACAGGTCATGTATAGGGTATGCCACTTTTACAGGTTATTCCAACAGAATAATAAAAAATGGAATAACAGAAGTTCTCTTCATGAATAAGAAAGAATAACACCCCTTACCGTTTTAAAGAAGAACTGAAATAAAGAAGTAGTTAAGTGGCAGAATACTCTTCTTCTTTCTCTCTATAGTTTCTCTCTCTAGAGTTCAGTGAATTCGTAAGAAAATAATGAAGGAATGAGCTTCTATTTATAGAAAAATGGAATGCATAGTAACTAATCCATGAACGGTCCAGATTGATTTACTTTAATCTGACGGTCCATATTTAAAGAAAAATCTTTTAAATAAAATATAATATATTCTATTTATAGAATAACTTTAATAAAGTATTCTGTTTTATATAAAAAGATGTTTCTGTTTTATTACGTTAATAATACGAATAAAACAAAACTTCATTATCGCTAAATAATTCATATTATTAATTAACAACAATTGAATCAAACTGAGTGACTTCTCACATAAGCATCAATACCGTGTACTACTATGCAACCACACGTATTACTGTACTTTTACTACCGAGTAGTTCAACAGTATCAACGGTAAAACTTCTGCCGTTATTTTTAATAAAATATTTTTGTCGTTTTCTCAATCCGACAATAATTCTGTTGTGGGGTCTACTAATGATTGTACCGTCGTACGAATATTCCCCGTAAATAGTAACTCGTGAATAGTACTTCGACACAAAAAGTGTCTCAAATACTCGAGTGAACAATACTAGAGTGAATAGTAATTTGAGTGAATAGTAACCCGTGAATAGTAACTCATGAATAGTACTCCGACACAAAAAGTGTCCCAAACACTCGAGTGAACGATACTAGAGTGAATAGTAATTTGGGTGAATAGTAACCGTGAATAGTAACTTGTGAATAGTAACTCCTGAATAGTAACTCCGACACAAAAAGTGTCCTAAATACTCGAGTGAACAATAATAGAGTGAATAGTAATTTGGATGAATAGTAACCCGTGAATAGTAACTCGTGAATAGTAATTTATGAATAGTACTCCGACACAAAAAGTGTCCCAAATACTCAAGTGAACGATACTAGAGTGAATAGTAATTTGGGTGAATAGTAACTCGTGAATAGTGACCAGGTATTTTATGACAACTTGTTTACTTTAAAAAAAATTCACATATCACCCTTAACTTTAACCTTTTATCAATTTAACCATTTACCAAAATAGAAAAATTGAATACTTTTATTTCATAAAATTCGGGGTCTCACACTTGTCTCATATCTCAGCCAGGGATCATATCCCTAAGCTCTGATACCAACTGTGACGCCCCCAAAATAGGTATACAACACCCATTCTGAGTCGTCAAATACATAGTACAGAAAGCAAACTACAACTTCAATAATACAATTGTCGTGCAAAATACGACAACACATACTGTGAGTTTAAATACAAATATTACTGTGACGTCCCCAGAATAGGTATACAACACCCATTCTGAGTCGCCAAATACATGGTACAGAAAGCAAACTACAACTTCAATAATACAATTGTCGTGCAAAATACGACAACACATACTGTGAGTTTAAATACAAATATTGTCTTCTAGACAATATCCACACTCAAATAAATCTTCATTACAATTATTCAAACACTATTTTACAGAAATAGTGAGGACTGCTAATACATCTTTCTAGAACCATCACTCCATACCCCGACTAGATCCTGCTATGTTCTCACCTCCTGAGAAGAAAAATGGAACAAAAAGGAAAAGGGTGAGCTCAACTAGCCCAGTAAAGAATATTATGACTAAGATAATATACAACAAATTATCGTTAGTCTTCAACAGGGAAAAATCTGATAAAATATAATCGACAACAAGTTTTAGATCAACAACTGCAGCGGAAACAGCAAACCATTAGAAGAGTCAAGTAGAGAAAGAATTCTACTATCTTCTAAGATTTAAAAGTCCATCATCAATATTTTATCCCTGTAACATCAATTAATAATCATCTTTAACCAAATATTCATCTTTGCACTACAGGCCAAAGATATTCATTTGTATCATCAGTCGGTCATGTTCATCTCAACACCTGTTCATCTTTGCACTACAGGCCAAAGATATTCATCAAGTAATTATACATCTTTGCACTACAGGCCAAAGATATTCAGTAATATCATCATTTAGGACTGAGGATGATGAAAAATATCTTAAAGAGAACGAATCCAATGAGACAGAAGGACAAATAGTAGGGATTCGTATAACAGTTTATTCAAGATCAATAATACTTCATAATAATCAATTGTGAAGCAGAATTCAAAAATAAAGATCAAAACATGGATACAATCAAAGATAGTAACCATAATAGACATCTTGGACAAAAAGGAAAAATTTTATTTTTCGGTGAATAGTGCCGTATTCGTGAATAGTGTCGTATACGTGAATAGTGCCGTATACGTGAATAGTAATCCCGACACAAAAAGTTCCAAATTTGATAAAAACTCATATCAATATTTCAGCATAATGATATTGAAGAAAATAATATCATTTAAGAAGAAAATAATATCCCTTACCTCAAAATATCAGTACTTCTGGTCGGAATACCGGTATAAGGCTGAAAGAAACTTGCTCTGATGAATAGAAACTCTCAAAGTATCTAAATACTCACAAAATACACTCAATAATCTAGAGAGAGAAAGAGAGAAAACTTGTTTCTGGTGTGATTTTCAATTCTAACTTAGCCCTCTATTTATAGGAAAATTTTGGTAGGTTTGACCTGCAACCTGATGGCTTTACCTGCTACTATTCCCACCCACCACATTTGAAATATAATTCAGCACATTTCTTCACCAACCACAAGTGGGGCCCACCAATTCTAGAATTTTCCACCAAAATGATAAACTCCGAAAATTCAACAATTTCTGAACCAGTCATCTTGTAAAATTCGTAATAAATCATACGTTCATTTTTAACGGTTCAAAATTTGTGGACATATACTCAACTTATATATGTATAACATATCCAAAAATTACCACGATCCAACGGTCGGATTAAAAATTATAACCCCCGCAAACTATCTCAAAAACCCTGATTTTTAATACCTCCATTCCGACAAAAATACTGACAAAAACCTCAACATTAACTCCTTCATTTTTAACCACAAAAATATATCCCTCATTTATATCCACATAAAATAAATATTTCCTTATCATATGAATCAATAATTAATTATTCACAAATAATATTACAGAATCACATTTATGACAACCAGGCCGTTCCCAGGAAAGAGGGGGCTTTCCAATAAGGATTTCTCCTTACTGGCGCGCAATTAGATGACCAAACCTCTCCTTAGACAGAACTTTCTAGACATTGCCAATAATGTTATCTAATAATATTATTCAAATAATATGAATTATTGATCTGATAAATGAAAATACTGTGCAGCAACAATTATTGAAACAACAATAATATAAAATATCAACGCAGCAATTATTGAATCAATAAAATAAAATATTGAATAATAACTACTGTAACAATTATTGAGTAGTGCCTTCTTACGTAAGAATCAATAATTGGTGCAATACCGTGTGCTACTGTATTTTAACCACCGGGTATTCCAACAGTATTAACGGTAACAACTACGCCGTTATTTATAAACAACTTATACTTGTCGTTTTCTTCATCCAATCGCTTTCCGTTATGGGGCCCACACAAGGCTGCGTCGTCGTACGAATATTCCCCGACAGCAAGAATATTCCACGACCAACCGAATATTCACCGACCAAAAATAAATATTTTATAACCACTTGCTTATTTTGCAAAATTTGCACATTTCACCCATAACCAAAGTATTATATCAAATTAACCCCTTATTATTCACAATAATATTTAGAGAAAATTTGATTTTATTCATTAATAAGTTGGGGTCTTACAACCTCCCCTCCTTATGAAATTTCGTCCTCGAAATTGACGTACGTACCTGATGTTTCAAAAAGGTGAGGATACCTCGCTTTCATTTCTGATTCCAACTCCCAGGTCATTTCTTCAATAGCATGGTTTCTCCACAAAACCTTAACTTGTGGTATAACCTTCGTGCGTAGGACATGCTCTTTCCTATCCAAGATCTTAACAGGTACCTCCTCGTACGTTAAATCTTCAGCTATCTCGTCTGGTTCTAACTCAATAATGTGGTTCGGGTCTTTAACATATTTACGAAGCATAGATATGTGAAAAACATTATGAACACGAGACATGCTTGGAGGTAATGCGAGTCTATATGCCACATTTCCTATTCGCTCAAGAATCTCAAATGGACCAACAAATCTTGGATTGAGCTTTCCTCTCTTCCCAAATCTTGTAACTCCCTTCCATGGTGCAACACGTAACAATACATGATCCCCAATATTAAATTCCACGTCCTTCCGATGAAGATCCGCATAACTCTTTTGTCGATCCTGTGCCGTTTGTATACGTTGTCGAATCGTTTGGATCTTCTCTGTAGTAATGCGTACCAATTCTGGTCCCAACAATGTTGCTTCACCCACCTCGTCCCAGCATACTGGAGAACGACATTTTCTTCCATACAACGCCTCAAATGGAGCCATACCTATGCTCGCCTGATAACTGTTGTTGTAGGAGAATTCCACCAATGGTAGGTACTTATCCCAACTCCCTTTGAGATCTAAGACACAAAGTCTTAATAGATCTTCAAGAGTTTGAATAGTCCTCTCTGATTGTCCGTCCGTTTGAGGATGGTATGCTGAACTGAATCGTAAATCCGTGCCCATAGCTTTCTGCAAGCTAACCCAAAATCGTGAAGTGAATCTTGGGTCACGATCCGAAACTATGGATACTGGCATGCCATGCAATCTCACAATCTCGTTCACGTACATACTAGCAAGACGTTCAAGGGAATAAGTCTCACGTATCGGCAAGAAATGAGCGGACTTGGTTAATCTATCAACAATAACCCAAATCGCATCTATGCCTTGAGAAACCTTGGGAAGACCTGTAACAAAATCCATAGTAATGTGTTCCCACTTCCATTTCGGAATCTCAAGTGGTTGCAATGGACCCTTTGGTACTTGATGCTCCGCTTTTACACGTTGACAAGTTAAACATCTCGAGATAAACTCCGCGATCTCTCTTTTCATATTGCTCCACCAAAATGTATGTCGAAGATCGTGATACATTTTGGTACTCCCAGGATGGATTGCAAACGGTGTGTTGTGTGCCTCCATCATTATTCTATGCTTCAAGTCAAAATCGTTAGGAACACAAAGTCTGGAGTTGACTCGAAGTATTCCTTCTTCATCGATTCTTGCTTCTGGAATAGCACCTTCTTGCACTTTCTTCTTCATACGCATCAGCTCTATATCCGTAGCTTGAGCAGCTTTAACTTTATCGATTAAAGTCGGTTCTACTCGTATATTTGATATCATCATGTGGGTACTTGGAGCCTTCATCTCTATCTCCATCCTTTGCAAGTCATACAAAATGGGCCTTTGTGTTAAAAACATTGCACTCGTACCCGCATATGATCTTCTACTCAATGCGTCAGCTACTACGTTTGCTTTTCCAGGATGGTATTGGATGGTATGATCGTAATCTTTCAACAGCTCAAGCCAACGTCGTTGCCGCATGTTGAGTTCCTTTTGGGTGAAGAAATATTTGAGGCTTTTATGATCTGTATAGATCTCCACTTTCTCCCCATACAGGTAGTGTCTCCAGATCTTCAACGCAAAAACGACTGCTGCCAACTCCAAATCATGAGTAGGATAATTCCTCTCATATTCTTTGAGTTGTCGTGAGGCATAGGCTATGACTTTCCCATGTTGCATGAGAACACATCCTAACCCTTTGCCTGAAGCATCGCTGTAGATAACAAATCCATCCGAACCAGATGGTATTGTCAAAACAGGTGCCGAAATGAGTCTCCTCTTGAGTTCTTGGAAACTCTTCTCGCATTCCTCACTCCATACGAATTTTGTATCTTTCCGAGTCAGCTGAGTTAACGGAGTAGCGATTCGAGAAAATCCTTCCACAAATCTCCGATAATAACCAGCTAAGCCCAGAAAGCTACGTACTTCGGTTACCGACTTCGGTTGCTCCCAACTTTGTATGGCTTCAATCTTCGCCGGGTCGACAGATACTCCATGTTTTGACACCACGTGCCCAAGGAATGCTACTTCCTCAAGCCAGAACTCGCATTTCTTCAGTTTGGCATATAGCTTGTTTTCACGAAGCCTTTGCAGTACCAGCTTCAAATGGCGCTCATGATCTTCACGGCTTTTGGAATAGATGAGGATGTCATCAATAAAGACAACAACGAACTGATCCAAATATTCTTTGAATACACGGTTCATCATATCCATGAAGGCAGCAGGAGCATTAGTCAATCCAAAAGACATTACTAAGAATTCATAATGCCCGTACCGAGTTCTGAAGGCAGTCTTTGGAATATCCTCAGTTTTAATCTTCAGCTGATGATATCCAGAACGAAGATCGATCTTTGAAAAGAATTGTGCTCCTTGCAACTGGTCAAACAGGTCATCAATGCGAGGTAGCGGATACCTATTCTTGATGGTGACATGGTTCAATTCTCGATAGTCAATACAAAGTCGCATACTCCCGTCTTTCTTCTTTACGAATAAAACAGGAGCACCCCAAGGAGACGTACTAGGACGAATAAAACCGATGTCCAACAACTCCTGTAGTTGGACTTTTAACTCCTGAAGTTCAATAGGAGCCATTCGATATGGGGTTTTAGAAATGGGCTTTGTACCGGGTTCAAGGTCAATAAAGAATTCAATTTCTCGTTCCGGGGGTAGACCGGGAAGTTCTTCAGGAAATACATCGGAAAATTCTCTAACAATAGAAATATTATTCAAATCTGACTTGTCTTTGTTCAAATCCATAACATGGGCTAAGAAAGCTTGACATCCGTTTTTCAATAAACGAATAGCTTTGTGGCTTGATATGACAGTGACTGATTTTAGTGGTTTAGTAGTTTGAATTCGTATGACAGGTTGGTTAGGAATATGAAAACTAACAACCTTACGAAAACAATCAATTTTAGCATGATGAGTGGTTAACCAATCAATTCCTAAAATCACATCAAAAGCAAGTATCTTTAAAGAGATAAGATCAACAGGTAATGTGATAGTGCCAACTTGGATCATGCAAGATTTATAAACTGTAGATGTAACGAAGGTTTCACCCAACGGAGTTTCAACAGATAAGTTAAAGTCCAATTTCTCCGGAGTCAAGTTTAAACGTTGAGCACAAGCAGGAGAGATAAAAGAATGGGTAGAACCGGTATCTAGTAAAGTATAAACTTCGCAAGAATTCAAGATTAGCTTACCCGTGATCACCTCGTTCGGGTTTCTCGCGTTTTGGCCAGTAACGACAAACGCCCTTCCAGGAACCGCTGATTTCGACTTATCCGGGATAACTTTTGGAGTCACCATCCCCGCTGAACTTGGTTTTGCTACAGAACACTCTCGAGCTATATGACCCTCCTTTCCACAGTTATAACATACCTTGGATTGTTGTGGGCAGTTTGGGCTGATATGTCCCTCTTTCCCACATTTGTAACATACGACCGGTGGTCGTTCTCCTCCCCTAGAAACAGTTGATGTTTGTGCTGACGTCTTCACATTATCATTGTTGTACCTTCTCTTCTTGAAATCTCCTCCCGACTCGCTCCTTCTATTATCACGACCACGATTACCACCAGAGTGGTTACCGCTTTTGTCCGAATGTTTTCCTCCCTGCTGGTTTTCATTGCTTCGATGACTGCCGCCACCGGTATGACCCTGGTTGTGGTCCCTCGGTTGCACATACTCATTATCTCGCTCTAATAATTGAGCCCTGTTTACAACATCTGAATATAAAGAAAATTTATGAGAGATAAGATATTACCGAATCTCGAGTTTTAGACCTCTCAGAAACATCCTTGTCATTCGTTCCTCATTTTCGACCAAATGAGGTGCAAACCTGGATAACTCTGCAAACTTCGCCTCGTACTGGGACACCGTCATGTTGTTTTGTTCCAGTCTGATAAACTCCACCTCCTTCATATGACGAATACTTTCAGGAAAGTACTTGTCATTGAACAGTTTTTGAAATGTTTCCCAGGACATGTTGAGTGCGTCAGGCTGGGTACGCTTCACAGACTCCCACCAGTAGTCTGCCTCACCGCGGAACATAAAGGTGGCGAATGGAACCTTCTGTTCCTCCGTGCATCCCAAGACATCGAATATCTTGGTAATTTGCTTGACCCACGTTTCCGCCATGATCGGATCCGGCTTTCCCTTAAATTCTGGTGGTCCCAATTCTTTGAACTGCTTAGCTGTGACAAACCGCGCGTTGTTATCATTTCCACCCGTATTCTGCACACGAGTCTCCCTCGTCTGATTTTGCATGAACTGCAAAAAGCTCCTAAACATTCCATCATTCATCGTTTGCTCGGTAACGTTGTTTACAGGAGGAATATTGCCTTCCTGTTGCACGTTCCCCTGGGTAGTGATCAAAGGTGTCTCCACGGTCTGATTTACTCCATTATTAACGTTCTCAGCTGCCATTCTTAAATACTGCCATAAAACAAGGGTTAATAGTCATGTCATATATTATCCCTATACTCTGACCGACCAAATAAACACCAAATAAACTTAGTCAGGTCATACTAGCGAAGGAATTCCCCGTCTCTCCCCTCCTAGTTCTTGTCTCACATCTCAGCCAGGGATCATATCCCTAAGCTCTGATACCAACTGTGACGCCCCCAGAATAGGTATACAACACCCATTCTGAGTCGCCAAATACATGGTACAGAAAGCAAACTACAACTTCAATAATACAATTGTCGTGCAAAATACGACAACACATACTGTGAGTTTAAATACAAATATTGTCTTCTAGACAATATCCACACTCAAATAAATCCTCATTACAATTATTCAAACACTATTTTACAGAAATAGTGAGGACTGCTAATACATCTTTCTAGAACCATCACTCCATACCCCGACTAGATCCTGCTATGTTCTCACCTCCTGAGAAGAAAAATGGAACAAAAAGGAAAAGGGTGAGCTCAACTAGCCCAGTAAAGAATATTATGACTAAGATAATATACAACAAATTATCGTTAGTCTTCAACAGGGAAAAATCTGATAAAATATAATCGACAACAAGTTTTAGATCAACAACTGCAGCGGAAACAGCAAACCATTAGAAGAGTCAAGTAGAGAAAGAATTCTACTATCTTCTAAGATTTAAAAGTCCATCATCAATATTTTATCCCTGTAACATCAATTAATAATCATCTTTAACCAAATATTCATCTTTGCACTACAGGCCAAAGATATTCATTTGTATCATCAGTCGGTCATGTTCATCTCAACACCTGTTCATCTTTGCACTACAGGCCAAAGATATTCATCAAGTAATTATACATCTTTGCACTACAGGCCAAAGATATTCAGTAATATCATCATTTAGGACTGAGGATGATGAAAAATATCTTAAAGAGAACGAATCCAATGAGACAGAAGGACAAATAGTAGGGATTCGTATAACAGTTTATCCAAGATCAATAATACTTCATAATAATCAATTGTGAAGCAGAATTCAAAAATAAAGATCAAAACATGGATACAATCAAAGATAGTAACCATAATAGACATCTTGGACAAAAAGGAAAAATTTTATTTTTCGGTGAATAGTGCCGTATTCGTGAATAGTGTCGTATACGTGAATAGTACCGTATACGTGAATAGTAACCCCGACACAAAAAGTTCCAAATTTGATAAAAATTCATATCAATATTTCAGCATAATGATATTGAAGAAAATAATATCATTTAAGAAGAAAATAATATCCCTTACCTCAAAATATCAGTACTTCTGGTCGGAATACCGGTATAAGGCTGAAAGAAACTTGCTCTGATGAATAGAAACTCTCAAAGTATCTAAATACTCACAAAATACACTCAATAATCTAGAGAGAGAAAGAGAGAAAACTTGTTTCTGGTGTGATTTTCAATTCTAACTTAGCCCTCTATTTATAGGAAAATTTTGGTAGGTTTGACCTGCAACCTGATGGCTTTACCTGCTACTATTCCCACCCACCACATTTGAAATATAATTCAGCACATTTCTTCACCAACCACAAGTGGGGCCCACCAATTCTAGAATTTTCCACCAAAATGATAAACTCCGAAAATTCAACAATTTCTGAACCAGTCATCTTGTAAAATTCGTAATAAATCATACGTTCATTTTTAACGGTTCAAAATTTGTGGACATATACTCAACTTATATATGTATAACATATCCAAAAATTACCACGATCCAACGGTCGGATTAAAAATTATAACCCCCGCAAACTATCTCAAAAACCCTGATTTTTAATACCTCCATTCCGACAAAAATACTGACAAAAACCTCAACATTAACTCCTTCATTTTTAACCACAAAAATATATCCCTCATTTATATCCACATAAAATAAATATTTCCTTATCATATGAATCAATAATTAATTATTCACAAATAATATTACAGAATCACATTTATGACAACCAGGCCGTTCCCAGGAAAGAGGGGGCTTTCCAATAAGGATTTCTCCTTACTGGCGCGCAATTAGATGACCAAACCTCTCCTTAGACAGAACTTTCTAGACATTGCCAATAATGTTATCTAATAATATTATTCAAATAATATGAATTATTGATCTGATAAATGAAAATACTGTGCAGCAACAATTATTGAAACAACAATAATATAAAATATCAACGCAGCAATTATTGAATCAATAAAATAAAATATTGAATAATAACTACTGTAACAATTATTGAGTAGTGTCTTCTTACGTAAGAATCAATAATTGGTGCAATACCGTGTGCTACTGTATTTTAACCACCGGGTATTCCAACAGTATTAACGGTAACAACTACGCTGTTATTTATAAATAACTTATACTTGTCGTTTTCTTCATCCAATCGCTTTCCGTTATGGGGCCCACACAAGGCTGCGTCGTCGTACGAATATTCCCCGACAGCAAGAATATTCCACGACCAACCGAATATTCACCGACCAAAAATAAATATTTTATAACCACTTGCTTATTTTGCAAAATTTGCACATTTCACCCATAACCAAAGTATTATATCAAATTAACCCCTTATTATTCACAATAATATTTAGAGAAAATTTGATTTTATTCATTAATAAGTTGGGGTCTTACAATTGTCTTCTGGACAATATCCACACTCAATTAAATCCTCATTACAATTATTCAAATACTATTTTACAGAAATAGTGAGGACTGCTAAAACATCTTTCTAGAACCATCACTACATACCCCGACTAGATCCTGCTATGTTCTCACCTCCTGAGAAGAAAAATGGAACAAAAACTAAAAGGGTGAGCTCAACTAGCCCAGTAAAGAATATTATAACTAAGATAATATACAACAAATTATCATTAGTATTCAACAGGGAAAAATCTGATAGAATACAATCGACAACAAGTTTTAAATCAACAACTGCAGCGGAAACAGCAAACCATTAGAAGAGTCAAGTAGAGAATGAATTCTACTATCTTCTAAGATTTAAAAGTCCATCATCAATATTTTATCCCTGTAACATCAATTAATAGTCATCTTTATCCAAATATTCATCTTTGCACTACAGGCCAAAGATATTCATTTGTATCACCTGTCAGTCATTTTCATCTCAACACCTGTTCATCTTTGCACTACAGGCCAAAGATATTCATCAAGTAATCATACATCTTTGCACTACAGGCCAAAGATATTCAGTAATATCATCATTTAGGACTGAGGATGTTGAAAAATATTTTAAAAGAAACGAATCCAGTGAGACAGAAGAACAAATATTAGGGATTCGTATAACAGTTTATCCAAGATCAATAATACTTCATAATAATCAATCGTGAAGCAGAATTAAAAAATAAAGATCAAAACATGGATACAATCAAAGATAGTAACCATAATAGACATCTTGGACAAAAAGAAAAAAATTTATTTTTTGGTGAATAGTGCCGTATTCGTGAATAGTGCCGTATACGTGAATAGTAACGTATACGTGAATAGTAACCCCGACACAAAAAGTTCCAAATTTGATAAAAACTCATGTTAATATTTTAGCATAATGATATTGAAGAAAATAATATCATTTAAGAAGAAAATAATATCCCTTACCTCAAAATATCAGTACTTCAGGTCGGAATACCGGTATAAGGCTGAAAGAAACTTGCTCTGATGAATAGAAACTCTCAAAGTATCTAAATACTCACAAAATACACTCAATAATTTAGAGAGAGAAAGAGAGAAAACTTGTTTCTGGTGTGATTTTCAATTCTAACTTAGCCCTCTATTTATAGGAAAATGTTAGCACGCCGAAGCAGACTTAACCTGCAACCTGATGGCTTTACTTGCTACTATTCCCACCCACCACATTTGAATAAAAATCTCAGCACATTTCTTCACCAACCAAGAGTGGGGCCCACCAATTCTAAAATTTTCCATCAAAATAATAAACTCCGAAAATTCAACAATTTCTGAACCAGTCATCTCGTAAAATTCATAATAAATCATACGTTTATTTTTAACGGTTCAAAATTTGTGGACATATACTCAACTTATATATGTATAACATATCCAAAAATTACCACGATCCAACGGTCGGATTAAAAATTATAACCCCCGCAAAATATCTCAAAAACCCTAATTTTTAATACCTCCATTCCGACAAAAATACTGATAAAAACCTCAACATTAACTCCTTCATTTTTAACCACAAAAATATACCCCTCATTTATATCCACATAAAATAAATATTTCCTTATCATATGAATCAATAATTAATTATTCACAAATAATATTACAGAATCACATTTATGACAACCAGGCCGTTCCCAGGAAAGAGGGGACTTTCCAATAAGGATTTCTCCTTATTGGCGCGTAATTAGATGACCAAACCTCTCCTTAGACAGAACTTTCTAGACATTACCAATAATGTTATCTAATAATATTATTCAAATAATATGAATTATTGATCTGATAATGGAAAATACTGTGCAGCAACAATTATTGAAACAACAATAATATAAAATATCAATGCAACAATTATTGAATTAATAAAATAAAATATTGAACAATAACTACTGTAACAATTATTGAGTAGTGCCTTCTTATGTAAGAATCAATAATTGGTGCAATACCGTGTGCTACTGTATTTTAACCACCGGGTATTCCAACAGTATTAACGGTAACAACTACGCCGTTATTTATAAATAACTTATACTTGTCGTTTTCTTCCTCCAATCGCTTTCCGTTATGGGGCCCACACAAGGCTGCGCCGTCGTACGAATATTCCCCGACAGCAAGAATATTCCACGACTAAACGAATATTCCCCGACAAAATGAATATTTTATAACCACTTGCTTATTTTGCAAAATTTGCACATTTCACCCATAACCAAAGTATTATATCAAATTAACCCCTTATTATTCATAATAATATTTAGAGAAAATTTGATTTTATTCATTAATAAGTTGGGGTCTTACACACACACACACACACACACACACACATATATATATATATATATATATATATATATATATATACCATTATTAACATCTTCTATATATATATACCAACCCCATCCGTGAACACCAAAATCTTCCACCTACCCATCATTATCAAACGTGGGCCCCTCCATATAATTAATATATATATATATATAATACTTATATATACAGAAAAAAATTTTACCGATTATTTTAAAAAATGGGTAAATGGGGGTTCATAAAATAAGCAAAATTGAGTGACTTCTCACGTAAGCAATAATAATCAATACCGTGTGTTACTATACAACCACGCGTATTACTGTACTTTTACTATCGAGTAGTTCAACAGTATTAACGGTAAAACTTCTGCCGTTATTTTTATAAAATATTTTTGTCGTTTTCTCAATTCGACAATAATTCCGTTTTGTGGTCCACCAATAATTGTGTCGTCGTACGAATATTTTCTGTTAAAACGAATATTCTCCGACCAAACGAATATTATATAACAACTTGCGTACTTTGCAAAATTTATAAATATTACCCACAACTATAACATTATATCAAATTTATTCCATAATATTCAAAAATAATAATTATAGAAAATTCATCTTTATTCAAAAAGTTGGGGTCTTACACCTGTTCTGGTTACTATCATATAATTATGTGGTTATTGTTTTATTATGTTACATTATGGTTACTGTTATTAGTAACCAGATAGTTACAAGCTTGTATCAGGACAAACATCAATTGTTAAATATACATGTGTGAGTGTCCTATTTATTTACAAGCTTGTTAGTAACCAGATAATTATCATAGATATAGTTACAAGCTTATTAGTAACCAGATAATTATAAGCTTATATCAAAACTGTTATAAAGTATTAAATGTATATATTTTATTTATACCATGTCATCATGATGGAATAAGAAACTCCAATTAAGAGTTCCCATTTATATATATGATGGTCACTTATAGATCTCATATTAAAATAAAAATAGTTCGAGAGGTGCAGTTGGTATCCAAACCTGCATATAAGGGTAACCATTTTAGTTTTTGTTAGTAACTAAATAATTAAAAACTTATATTAGAACAGTTATCAAGTGCTTAATGTACATGTGAGGGTTCCTATTTATTTAGCTCATTAATACTTTTAAATTACGTAGTTATAAAAGTTATTTGGAAATGGTCCATGCCAGTTGGTAACTAAATATGAATATAGAGGTAATAATTTTATTTTAGATGGGTAACCAAATTTACATAAAAATATTTTAGAACAGTTACCAATTGTTCAATGTATATGTTTACTTTATATTGATAAATCATGATGAAATAAAAAATTAAAATGTTAATCAACATCAATTTTAGTTACTGTACACCATCAAAAATGTTAACAACAATGTGGTTAATGGTTACTAACAGTAAACAATTATATATTCCTGTAAACAACTAAATTTGTTGTATTATTTACTGTCAGTCTCCATTGTATAACAACTGAATAAACATTGTAAAGTAACCAAATCAATAGTAGACAGTAACTCCGACACCAAAAGATAGAAATTTTATAAAAAATTTCATCACGCCTTGTGAATAGTACTCGTGAATAGTAACTCGTGAATAGTAACCTCGACATGAAAAATTCTAAATTTGATAAAAAAAAATTCATCAATATTTCGGCATAATGATATTGAAGAAATAATATCATTTTTGAATAAAATAACATCCCTTACCTCAGAAAGAATAGTACTTCTGACTGAAATATTGGATATAGTGCTAAAAGAACTTGCACCGTATAGCAATACTCGAAGTACTAAAATACTCACAAAAATACGTTCGATATATAGAGAAAGAAAGAGAGAGAAATCTTTAGTTTCTGGTGTGATTTTCAATTCTAACCTAAGCACCCTATTTATAGGAAAATGATTAGAATACCAAAGCAGAAAATATAATATAACAATATTATTATTATTCCACAACTTCCTACGCACACTCATTGAATCCAACATCAGCCATCTACTCAAATAAAAACAACAAAAATGTTTTTGTTAATTAAAACAATTAAAACTTCAAAAATCAATTATTTCGGAATTTCAGAACTTCAATAATTCATAATAAATAGTCTTTTTATCAGAAATTTAAATCTCGCTATTTTTTATAGGAAATTCAATTCTCTACAACTTTGCAGAAGAAAGTTTTTCCAAATTCCAAACAGAAATTGACCGAAATCCATATACGGACGATTTTACAGGCTATAATCAAATTTCAGTCAAGAAATGGGGTCCACCGACACACAAAACATGTGTTAATCATTTAATGTAACAAAAATACTCTTCCTCCTCATATACTCATATATCCCACATTCATTATAAAAATATCACCATTATTATATTATTAAAATATAATAATATATTTAAATGAATTATTTTATCAGAAAAAGATAAAATATTAATTTTCAACAATTGTCACATTAAAAAATTTTCTCCATCTATATCCACATAAAATTAATATTTTTCTCATCATATAAATCAATAATTAATTATTCACAAATAATATTACAGAATCACAATACTGACAACCAGGCCGTTTCCAGGAAAAAGGGGG
Source organism: Panax notoginseng (assembly GCA_016801055.1). Taxonomy (NCBI): domain Eukaryota; kingdom Viridiplantae; phylum Streptophyta; class Magnoliopsida; order Apiales; family Araliaceae; genus Panax; species Panax notoginseng. Next base: position 145,790,999 of record CM029023.1, read on the forward strand.
CTTTCCAATAAGGATTTCTCCTTACTGGCGCGCAATTAGGTGACCAAACCTCTCCTTAGATAGAACTTTCTAGACATTGCCAATAATGTTATCTAATAATATTATTCAGATAATATGAATTATTGCTCCGATAATAAAAAATATTGTGTAGTGACAATTATTGAAATAACAGTAATATAAAATATCAACGTAGCAATTATTAAATCAATAAAATAAAATATTAAACAGTAATTACTGTAACCATTATTGAGTAGTGCCTTCTTACGTAAGAATCAATAATTGGTGCAATACCGTGTGCTACTGTGCAACAACGCGTATTACTGTGTTTTAACCACCGGGTATTTCAACAGTGTTAACGGTAACAACTACACCGTTATTTATAAAAACTCTATTTTGTCATTTTCTTCATCCGACAGTTATTCTGTTATGGGACCTATAAATGGCTGCGTCGTCGTACGAATATTCCCCGACAGAAAGAATATTTCACGACCAAACGAATATTCCCCGATAGGAATGAGTATTTTATAACCACTTGCATATTTTGAAAAAAAAATTTATATATCACCCTTAACTTTAACTTTTATCAATTTAATCATTTACTGAATAGTAATTATAAGAAAAATTGAATACTTTTATTTCATAAAATTCGGGGTCTTACAATCTCCCCTCCTTATGAAATTTCGTCCACGAAATTTACGTACCTGGTATTTCGAAAAGTTGAGAATACATTGCTTCAATTTAAGATTCTATCTCCCCGGCCATCATGATTTCTCCATTGTTCATCTCCCGTGATAACTTCATTTGGGTTCCTCACTTGTTGGGAAGTCATGACAACAGCTATCCCTTGAACTACTCGATTTTGACTTGTCTAGGGCAGCATTTGGCGTCATCACTACCGTTGAAATATACTTTTCTATAGGGCATATTCCTCCCTCAACTGCCTCGTCGTTCTCCTGATTCATGATCTGAATCATCAATCTTCGATCCATATCAAATTCAGGTTGACTGCTCTTTACAGGGTAATTCAAAACTCGATGTTGGGTTCTCCCAATTATTGTCCAAAAAGAGAAATACATATCATCTATTTTAGCCTTCTTAGATCGGCATCTCTTTCCACAATATCAACGCGTCGTGCGGCTTTTACCCATGCATCACTCATTCTTACTCGTTCAGTTTTTTCTTCTTTCAGCTCAGATTCTATCTTTATCATCTTATACTCTGCCAAAGAATGCTTCTGTTCAAGCATCACATATCAGGTAACACAAGCTTGAATTGTTGCATCCTTTTATTCCACGACCGCTTGTCGTTCTTCAGCTTGTTCTTCTAACTCATGAATACGATTTTGAAATTCTATATTTTGATCATATAATACCTCAAATAAACTCTCCTCAGGTACCTCTTCTTTCGCTTCTTCCTCACTCTCAGTTGTTACCTATGCTTCTATCTCGGGTGCAACTATCAATTCTTCACTCACCACATGGATATTTCTAATTCCTTCTTCGTCTGACATCACATTATCATGGTTAGTGATTAGAGGTATCCCCACAGTCTCATTCACTCCATTGTTAGCATTCTCAGCTGCCATTCTCAAATACTGCCATAAAACAAGGGTTAATTAAGCAAATTAACGTATCACATAATTTCCGTTTATTATGACCGACCAACAATTAAACTTAGGTAGGACACACTAGCGAAGGATTTACTCATCTCTCCCCTCCTAGTTATATTCCCCGATCTCCGTCAGAGACCATATCCCTAAGCTCTTATACCAAATGTGACAACCCCAAAATAGGTCCAATCCAACCAACCTATTCTGAGTCGCAAAAAATATGGTACAAAAAATAACTACAACTTTATTAATACAATTATCGTGCAAGATACGACAACACTTAAACTGTGAGTTTAAATACAAATATATACCAATTGTGACTCATGTCCCAACCGTGGACAGCACCTCATAATGACACCTTACATAAAGGTACAGTCGAAAACTGTTTTAGAAATTAGAATATTTGAAAAGTGCTCAAGGAAACCTTCGTACATGGGAGGCCATGCGTCTAGGTTATGATAGATATCATATGGCCACAGAATTATCCTTGGTTGACCCAATAGACCCCAAAGAAAAACGAGAAGATTACTATCATATTCTTTCCAATGGTGAGTCTTCTCTTGACATATCATTATCTCCACTGTCTCTAATTGGGAATTATACTCCAAACAAACACCAAGATTATATAGGTAGTGCTTGTAAATATACTCAACAAGTGGATGAGCACAACCCTGTCTTATGATGACACGAGGTTGTATGTCATTAGACATCTTGTATGATAGTGATAAAACACCCTTCCAAGTTAAATTCACATCACCCTCAACATCTATAGACCACCGTTCTATTCCCCTGTTATCCCCCGCTTGACCCAGCTACACTTTTATTACCTGAAAGGAATTGTGAAGTAAAAGGGTGAGCACAACTAGCTCAGTAAAGAATATCATGACTAATGATAAATAAATTATCAATAGCCTTCAACAGTAATAAATCAGAGATTTAGAACATATGGTAGATGATAAAATTTTTCAACCATAGATACAACGGAACGAGCAATCCATTAGAAGAGTCAAATAGACCATAAAATCTATTATCTTCTCCATGTTAAAAGTCCACCAACAATATTTTATCCCTGTAACATTAATCAACAATTCATGTCCACAATCACGTGAATAACTCATAATCGTAATTGTAGTTCTAAATTCCTTTCCTCATCCAAGACAAAGTTAATTTTTATCACCTGAAACATCAAAGATTATGGTTATACCAAATTACAGTTCATGTTCATAATCCTACTAATAAATTCATTTTTGCACTACGGGCCAAAGATATTCATCAACAAGTCATCATTGCACTACAGGCCAAAGATTTTTTCATCAACAAGTCATCTTTGCACTACATGCCAAAGATATTCAACAACAGATCATCTTTGCATTATGAGCCAAAGATATTCATCAGAAATCATTCATCTTTGCACTACAGGCCAAAGATATTCAGTTATATCATCATTTAGGACTGAGAATGATGCAAAATATTTTAAAGAAAACGAATTCAGTGAAACAAAAGAACAAATATTAAGGATTCATACTTTAAACAACCCAAGTTTAAAAATACTTCATAAATAACCAGAGTGGAGTAAAATTCAAGAATGAAGACCAAAACATAGATCCAATCAAAGATAGGAATCATAACAGACAATCTTGGACACAGAGAAGAAAACTTAATTTTTCTGTGAATAATGTCGTATTTGTGAATAGTGCCGTATACGTGAATAGTAACTCCAACACCAAAAGATAGAAATTTCACAAAAAATATCATCATGCTTTATGAATAGTACTCGTGAATAGTAACTCGTGAATAGTAACTCATGAATAGTAACCCCGACATGAAAAATTTTAAATTTGATAAAAATTCCCATCAATATTTCGACATAATGATATTGAAGAAATAATATCATTTTTGAATAAAATAACATCTCTTACCTCAGAAAGAATAGTACTTCTGACTGGAATACTGGATATAGTGCTAAAAGAACTTGCACCGTATAGCAATACTCGAAGTACTAAAATACTCACAAAAATACGCTCGATATATAGAGAGAGAAAGAGAGAAAAATATTTAGTTTCTGGTGTGATTTTCAATTCTAACCTAAGCACCCTATTTATAGGAAAATGCTTAGAACACCAAAGCAGAAAATATAATATAATAATATTATTATTATTCCACAACTTCCTACGCACACTCATTGAATCCAACATCAGCCATCTACTCAAATAAAAACAACAAAAATATTTTTGTTAATTAAAACAATTAAAACTTTCAAAATCAATTATTTCGGAACTTCAGAACTTCAATAATTCATAATAAATAGCCCTTTTATCAGAAATTCGAATCTTGCGATTTTTTATAGGAAATTCAATTCTCTACAAATTTGCAGAAGAAAGTTTTTTCAAATTCTAAACAAAAATTGACCGAAATCCACATACGGACGATTTTACAGGCTATAATCAAATTTCAGTCAAGAAATGGGGTCCACCGACACACAAAATATGTGTTAATCATTTAATGCAACAAAAATACTCTTCCTCCTCATATACTCATATATCCCACATTTATTGTAAAAATATCACCATTATTATATTATTAAAATATAATAATATATTTAAATGAATTATTTTATCAGAAAAAGATAAAATATTAATTTTCAACAATTGTCACATTAAAAAATTTTCTCCATCTATATCCACATAAAATCAATATTTTTCTCATCATATAAATCAATAATTAATTATTCAGAAATAATATTACAGAATCACAATACTGACAACCAGGCCGTTCCCAGGAAAGAGGGGGCTTTTCAATAAGAATTTCTCCTTACTGGCGCACAATTAGGTGACCAAACCTCTCCTTAGACAGAACTTTCTAGACATTGCCAATAATGTTATCTAATAATATTATTCAGATAATATGAATTATTACTCCGATAATAAAAAATATTGTGTAGTGACAATTATTGAAACAACAGTAATATAAAATATCAACGTAACAATTATTGAATCAATAAAATAAAATATTAAACAGTAATTACTGTAACCATTATTGAGTAATGCCTTCTTACGTAAGAATCAATAATTGGTACAATACCGTGTGTTACTGTGTAACAACGCGTATTACTGTGTTTTAACCACCGGGTATTTCAACAGTGTTAACGGTAACAACTACGTCGTTATTTATAAAAACTCTTTTTTGTCATTTTCTTCATCCGACAGTTATTCTGTTATGGAGCCCATAAATAGCTGCGCCGTCGTACGAATATTCTCCGATAGAAAGAATATTCCACGACCAAACGAATATTACCCGATAGGAATGAGTATTTTATAACCACTTGCATATTTTGAAAAAAAAATTCATATATCACCCTTAACTTTAACTTTTATCAATTTAACCATTTACTGAATAGTAATTATAAGAAAAATTGAATACTTTTATTTCATAAAATTCGGTGTCATACAAAGGTAACCAATGTAGTCAATAAGTAACCACCAATATAAAAAAAATAATTATGAAACTCAATAACATTATTGAGTAATCAAATAAACACCTTACAGTATCTAAATACATATTATACAGTAACAAAGATATATGTAATTAGTAGCCAATATTATAAAAAATATTTTTACATTCATTTTACAACCAAAACAATCAGTAATGACTTTGTTACAAATTAAAGACTAACAGGTGTATGAAGGTAACCAACATAGTTAATCAGTAATCATCAATATAAATAAATCAGTATAAAACACAGTAATATTATGTAGTAACCATAGTAATATTACACAATAAACAAGTCAGAATTATATACTAACCAAATCCAGATTAGACAGTAACCAACATATATTTACTTAGTATCCATAACATAAAATATATTTGACATGCATTTTACAGCAAAAACAAACAATATAAAAAATATCAATATGTACTTAAAGATCCAACAGTTGCAGGAAGGTAACCAATGTATTTAATAAGTAACCATCAATATAAAAAATATGAGTAGAATATACATTTAAAGTATATAGCAATCAAATAAATATTATACAGTAACCAAATCAATAATAAACAATAACCAATTTATATGTTCTTAGTAACCAGAATATAAAACATATTTTTACATTCATTTTACAATTAAAACAATCAGTATACTAACTGTGTGACCAATCAAAGAGCGAAAAACTTAAGAAATGTAACCAATATACGAGTATATAGTAACCACAGGGTAACCAAATAAATATTAATTTAAAGTATACAGCAACCAAATAAATATTATATAGTAACCAAATCAATAATAAATAGTAACCAATTTATATGTACTTAGTTACCAGAATATAAAACATATTTTTACATGCGTTTTGCAATCAAAATAGTCAGTATACTGACTTTGTGACCAATTAAAGAGCGAAAAATTTAAGAAAGGTAATCAATATACGAGTATATAGTAACCACGGGATAACCAAATAAACATTTAAAGTATACAACAACCAAATAAACATTATATAATAACCAAATCAATAATAAACAGTAACCAATTTATATGTACTTAGTAACCAGAATATAAAACATATTTTTATATGCATTTTGAAATCAAAACAGTCAGTATACTAAAGAGAATTTGTAGAAAAAGAAGTTTGGGCGGCTTTCTGAAGAGAATTTATAGAAAAAGAAGTTGGGTATCGAGTCATCTTCTGTAATCATTCACGTTCTATATATATATATATATATATATATATATATATATATATATATATATATATATATATAATTCAAGAAGTTGTATACTTTAATTCTGATCATTGCATCCATTATTCTGATCTTCTGTTGATCTTAGAGTTGCTATTGATCTTGGAGTTGTTGTTGATCTTGAAGTTGTTGATCTCCTCCTCTATTGTCCTATCTCAGAGTTTCATCTCGTCTTCTCCGATCTTTCGTTGCTCTGTTTTTTCTGATCTCAAAGTTGCCTTTTTTCTTCATTAGCGTGATTTTAGGACGGGTCAATTAGAAATTTGAAAGTCGGTAACTGACGTGTAGGGAGTTAATAACGCATAATTTTAGCAAGGTAATATTGTATTGCGTTATTTTTGTAATTATTTTGTGGATATTTTATTTTTATTATTACTTTCTAATTGTTGTAAATTAGTATTAAGGGTCCATTACAAAATTATTTACGGGTCAGATTCACCGGCATCTATCAATATCCAAATTTTTTTATTTTTTTTTTGCTTTTGTTTCTTTTTGTGTTTATCTCCTTATTATAAAGTGTTCTAAGTTTATAATCGTTTTTGGTTTAATTTGGTCACACTTTATTATTAAATTTTTACTTAAATTATATTTTTTTTCTTGAGAAGACGTGGTTATGTAGTTATTAAAAGTGTTTACAATTATTCTAAAATTAAAAATTGTTTAGAATTTTTCTCCTTTATCTCTTTCAGTATCTTTTAAATTTTACAGTACACTCTCTATTTTGTATTGATAAAATAATATCATACACATATACGCTCTGTTCGGGAACAATTTATAAGTTGATCAAATTAATTTATAAATTATTTTTTATTATTAAGGTATTTGACAATCACTTATTTTTTGACTTATAAGTCAAAAAATAAGTAACTATTTGTGATTTGTAACTTATTTAAAAATGACTTATAAATCATTTTAAAATAAGTTAGTTTGACCACATGCAATTTCTATTTTACATCTCTTCTATTTTGTTCCTCTTTTTATTAATATCTTTTTTAGTAATCATTAATATTTATTTTAAATTATAAGTCATTATGAACTAAATACCTTTATAATTTATTTTAACTTAATTTTTGATTTATAAATTAAATTGATGTCAAAATTTTTTACTTATAAATCAATTTATTAGTTATTTTAAAATGAATAATTCTAGGGGTACCGAGATTGGGGACCGGTCTTGGTAACCGGGGGATGTGGATGTGCCACATGAGCATTAGCAGAGAACAAAATAAAATCTGAATGCATGTGATGTGATTCCCTTAAACTATGGTAATATAATAAAATTTCAAATAATATAATACATTTAGGTACTTAAATTTGATAAAACTAAGTAATTAAGATATGAATATATTAGTATATTTTAATAAATTATATTATTTGAGTAAAATAATATCTAAACTTAAAAAGTTACTCCCTCCATCCCAAATTAATTGCTCAGTTTTGACTTTTTTAAGTCAAATTGACTATTTTTAGAATTAATAATTAAGCATATATAAATATATTTCTAAAATTATAAAAATTGGGATTAGTAATAAATTGTATATACTTTCTTTTGGTTATAATCACTTCACCTATATTTTAGCAAAAATAGTAAAAATATTAGTTTTAAAAATGGTCAATTTGACTTTAAAAAGTCAAAACTGAGCAGTTAATTTGGGACGGAGGGAGTATTTGATAACTAAAAAGTATAAAATAATTGAATGACTTTTAAATTTAAAAATATTTCAAATTGACTTTATAAAACCTAAAAATGATTTTAAAATTTAGAATGAAAAGAGTAAAATATTTATAAATACTTCATAAATTTAATTTTTTTTTATTAAAAGACAACTCTTAATGATTTAGATTTATATCTTCTTTTCACCGATTAAGAGACGATAAGAGGCAAATAAAATTTTACCAAATAACTTTACTCATTTACCGAATCAGATATGCTGTTGTTAAGAGGTATTAATAGGTAAACAAACACTACCTTAGTCTCTCCGACATCACAAATCTACATGTGATTGCTCTAATAATATTAAGAATAAGACTAGGTGGACAATTTTTTTGGATTGGAAAATTGGATCGGTCCAAAAAAAATTCTTTCGACTCCGAAAAAATTTATAATATTTATTTTAACTCAAATTTTTATAAAATACAGTGATTTAAATATAATTTAGATACATGTAAAAAATAGGATTGCACAGACTATACAATTCTGTTTTTTATATGTATCCAAATTATATAAAAATTTGAGTTAAAATAAATATTATAATTTTTTTGGGAGTCAAAAGAAAAAAAAATTTAGACCAATCCAATTTTCCGTTCCAAAAAAAATGTCCCCGTAGAAAGAACTAAAGAACTGCAGTGTCTTATAGTTTTTTGGTTATATGCTCAGTTATATATGTACACACACGCGAGCACTAAAGAACTGCTTCTCAGTTAATTCGGCAATTAAAAGAGTTGGCGGACAAGATATCCAAAGATATGGTTTCAAGATGGACTCTTTCCCCCAGTCCAAGGATGGAAATCACCTAAATTAAAATATAAAGAAAAACATGGTCTAGCTTTGAAGGCCACTGCAGAGTTTACTTCTGGGAATGGGGGGAATGAAATTGAGGTTTTAATAAAAGTATTGTTCATCAAGGGCATTCACCCACAAACCAATTCAACATACCACTTCAAGACACCTCCCTCCCACCAGGAAGTTGATATTAGTAGAACAATAACTTGAAGGGGGGTATCAAACTCATACTTGACCACAATTTGGAAACAAGTGTTTCATAAGCCATCATTCCAAATAACAACATTTCAATGATAGCATCAAAATCTCACATATTAACTATTAAGTAGTGAAATCATCAAGATTATCATCATTAATATGTCTTAAAATCTCAACCAACAAGGGACTAACAATACAAACTTCAGTTCTATAAGGGACCTAACACACCGCATTAGTATTGAACTGGGCTTTCAGTGGCTGTTTATCTATCAGTTATCACAGAATTGCAAATCTAATCTCTGTCAACTAAGTAGAAACACCTCATTCTGGATCAGGTGAGCCACCAGGAACCAGCTGCATTGAACCAAAAAACAACAAAATATATAAATGTAGACTTCAAAACTTTAAATCAAATACCGAATAGGTAACATAAGATAGCATCACCCGAGTAGTTATGTTACACTACTTACAATGGCAATGTTGTTTCCATTGAGTAAGATCTGATCAAGCTTTGTTATTCTTCGTCCTTCTGAGGTGATTTCACTGGAATATAGATGTATACAACATTAGACATGGAAAAGAGAAGGATTACGTAAAAAACATATCATAAAAATAAATTAAATAATTAAAAAAAATGCCCACATAAATAGCATTAAATAAAACTCTCAGATACCAGGTGAATGAATGAAAGGGTACCGACACACTTGTATTAGCCAACCATTTATGGTCTATATAATGCATTCAATTGTTCACGAAAGATAAAGATCGATCAAGGTGATCTCCAACATCAAATTAAACGATATGATAGTCTTCCAATTATAAGCTCATCATCACTTTTTTAGAAATCATAGACAGTTTGTTTGAGAATTAGGCAAGTTAGAGGTATGCTTAAAGTAGAGAGGTAAAGCTTATGGTTATAACTCATAATTCTTATACTAAATAATCAAGAAAACTTATAAAAGAAAAATCATCACGTGATTCATTATCAGAAATTACAGTACAAAACCCCAATACTTGGGGCCAAAAATTACCAACCCACAAAATTAAAGTTCATAATTTTTGCAAGGTTGATTCAGGAATATCTGAACAGTTTTAACTATTCATAGTTTTATCAACAGAAATGACAGTTTTGCACCCATGCATGCACATCTAATTCCAGAAGCTAAAAATTTGATAGAAGGTACAAGCAGGCTAACAGTCAGATTGTAAGAGTAATAAATAGAAGAGGTATCTTTAAAAGTTTTTTGATCAATAAAATAACTAAGCATCGGCAATAGAGGAGGTTACATTCACGACATTAGCCACTAGCACTCCAGCACACCTATGTTTCAACTTTTTTAGGAAGTAGAGAATTGCACTAATGAATAACTTTTGTTTAGCTCCTTTTGGTAGCCATTTCGCCACTTGCGAGCACGATGTTCCATTATTGCGCTTTTTTTTTTTTGGAATCCTATGAACATAGCTTGCCCTTCTTTTCATTTCAATCATTATTTTAATTAAGTTCTTGCCAGAACCAAAAGACTTCAATTAATTAATCACCATGAACAGGTGAAAGATCTACCATTCACAATACTAGTAGAAATACCCAATTGCTTAAGCTTCACATTTCTTACTAATATCACAAATTACAAAAAAAAAAAAAAAAAAAAACTTCACACGGGATATACAGGTACATAGAGATATATACATAGATACCTACATTTATAAAGAGGGGGAGAGATTTACTATTCAGTGACATCTTCAAGGACCATGTTGACGTAGACATCGAACCCTCTTAGGGTTCCAACAAGTTCCTTGTCTCCTTTCATTATTACCCATATTTTCGACCCTATGCATCGATCGATCAGCTCTGCAAAAATTTCCCATATATTTAATTAATTCAGACTAGAATCGTACGTAACAGATTCATGCGAAAATGCTCAATTGGTGGAGAATTTAGAGTTCTGGGTTCCAATAAAGCACCCAAAAATCTTAGCTAATGACAAGATTACGATTTATAGTAATTGTTTAGTAGACGGATAGAGAGAAGATAGAATTACCTGATGGAAGGAGTTGAGAAGGATTATTCGACGACATGCCTTTCCTTCTTCTTTTGCCCAGAGAGTGTTCACTGTACTGTCAAAGAAAGAAAATATTTTGAATAAATGATTCATAAAAAGGTGTTATTTGTAAAATTTAGGAATATTAAGAATAGAGACAGATTTAAAGAATAACTGATACCTCTCTTAAATAACAAATTTTTATTAAAATTAGGTGGTTTTAGAAATTCTTTTAAAAATTAAAATAATATTAAAATAAGATAATCCCACTTTTTTTTATTATTTATAAAAATATCACACGAGATTCATTCATTGATGTAATTTTTATAAAAAAATTAATATTTTTATGAAAAGTATCGCTAAAGATATATAGCGACGGTAAAGTCGTCGTTATAGGATCGATAGCGACGATTTCATATGAAAATATTAAAAAGTAATGTAAAAATATCAATTTTTTTTAATAAAAATATACTATTTAAGTTGTATACTTTAGATTGATAATATATATATATATATATATATATATATATATATATATATATATATATATATATATATATATATATATATGACGATAAATTTGATGATATTGTGTTGGTTTATATGATCACATTTAATCAATGGACGAAAACTTTTTTATAAATTTTTTTAAAATTCAAAATTAACTATATTTATATACTGAGGGAGTATATAAATGTAGTTAATTTTGAATTTTAATCCAATTGTAATTTAATTTTAAAAAATTGATATTTTCATATGATCCATGTGAATATTAAATGGGTCTCACATTTAACTATCAATTTATAAAAAATATTAAAAATTTTAATTGTGTAACTATCAATTTTCTTATTATATAATTAAGTCAAATAACGGGTTGCTTGTAACTTAATTATCAAAATTTAACATCTCCAAAGTTAATCTTCAGTTCAAACCTAATATAGAGCGTCACAATAGTTGATTAATTATTTGACATGTTTTTCTTACAATATTGAGTTAAATATCATGTTAGTTACGGAAATACTAGTGTGTTTATTTTCAATTAAATTATTTTACAATTATCATAAAACCTTAATATATTGTTACTTTAAAAAAAATACTAATAATTAAACTATATTGTGCTCCATGTCTCAGTAAAAAAAAATAAAAATAAAAAAAGTTTAAATCAAGGTTGTGTTCATAGGATCAGACCGTAAGATTCTATAGAAATAAAATATAGATTATTTTAATATAATATATCTCAAATGCACAACATTTACCAAAATGATGTTTTATATCTCATCTCATATTTAAATTGTCAAAGAAAATTACAGTATAAATTTGATTATTACATTTTTAGTAGAATTCGATCATAACCATCGCATAAAATAAATCATTTATTACATTTACAAACATATATAGTCAATAATTGTAAAAATCAATTACTAATTTCACATATATTAAGTGACAATTGTTTGAACACTAATTATGTATTATAAATAATTCAACTAAAGGAGTACCTAGCAATACTCAAAAATCAAATACATTTTATTGAGGTTTAAAAATTAAGAGTTTAAATTTTTTAGATTTAGTTAAACCATTTATATAAGACAGAAAGAGCCAAAATACACTTTAATAAGATCGCACATGTACATATGATTCTATGTAATCCTGTGTATATTTGCGATCCTACTCCGATCCGAATTGGAATTTTAACAAGCATAGTATAAACATATCATTCCAGATATTAACCTTAATTTCTGTCTCAGACCAACAGTATCCCTTCTTCTTTCTTGGTACTAATAAGACATGCTATTCTATTAAGTATAATTTATGGGATGTGGGGAAGGTGGAGGGGGGAGGTGAGACTCAGTACCTTACTAATGAAGACTGAAGAGGGCAAGTCTTCATTGCATGTCACAGAATGACGATGAAAACTTGGGGCCTAAATGATCATTGATCATTAAACCTTTTAAGTAATAAAATCACTTTCAGTTTACGATTTTGATCAATTACATGCTCAACACATTACTAAAAACTATAGCCGAGCAGAGAAAACTTAACAGGCACACAGATAAGTACTAGTCGCTTTAGATGCCCAAGATTGGCCTTGCGAGAAAGCAGGCCTATTCACTCTATAGCTTTATAAACAATGCTTCCTCTCTGTTACTCGTCAGTTACACATCCAGCTGAAGCTGATTGCACGGTTTTGATGTACTGGAAGTCCAAAAAAACAAAAAGGTTGTTTAGTAATCGCTTAAACTTCTAGAAACATGTTACTGAAGTTAGACGTCCACCAACCTTGTAAAGAACACCACGGTCAGCCTTGTATGCAGGGGGAGTCCATCTCTTTCTCCTCTCCTCCAGCTGCGCATCAGTCAGTTGAACATCTATTCTCTTCTTGCTAATATCAATAGTGATTATGTCCCTGTTTTCAATAAGACCAATTGGACCACCTTCCTGCAAATATTTTGAAATGCAAAATAAGAAATATGATAGCTTATGAAGTATTGTGTTGAATTTACATTTCCCCAATTGGGACTCGAAACATAATAGAACTTGGATATAAACTATTCATACTACTTAGGACTCCATATTGAATATGGAGTTTGAAATTTGTCATTTCATGAATTGAGACTCAAAATAATATAGAAGAACAATCTGTTATCAAATAATATTAGATAGGTAGGAATTTGGTTTTCTTGAATTCAATCAAATTACCTTAATCAACATCACAGTCTCCTGCTAAAGGAGGGGGCAAAGGTATGCATTTCTTAATTCTATACATTTCAAAATTACGTGAACTCCAATAACCTAACTTTACAGGAAATGGAATGTGGAGATCTAAGAACATATATGGAGTATAAATACCGTTAACCTTACACACCTGTGCTTCAGGGCATATGTGGCCAACAACATATCCATGTGAACCTCCTGAAAACCTTCCATCAGTCAATAGCGCAACTTCCTGAAACAACGAAAGGTTCATTTAGAAAATGTAATTTCCTTGAAAAGCATATATGTTGGAATATGGATATCCAATTGGGGCGCCCATGAAGGGTCCGACCCATTTGGGTTAATTAACTGTTCTCTAATTGACAAGGTCAATAGAGACGTTCGTGTTTTTTGAACGTGGGAGTGACTAAACGTGGGAACAGAGTTGGAAAGTGGCTCAACCACTTCCTTGTTAAATAGTCACCTCTATCGATCAATACGAACAACACTCCAATTGCCGCTCTCAATATCGAGACCAAAACTCTAATTGTTACGTACTGTGAATTAGTGTTCCGTTCTCGTTCGTAGTTCGGAGACACTGTTGGGTTAAAGGAACGGCAGGAGATTTTCCGCATCAAAAGCTCAATCAGGATTCAAAAGGTATACATTTGATTCTCCATATTATGTGAAAATGTGAAATAGCATGCGTATTAAAAACCCGTCATTAGTATCAGAGTAAGGTTTAACGATGTGACGTATGCTATTTATGTAATAGTTACACTTTATGCCATGATTGCATGTTTAAAAAGCTTGAAAACATCATTAATGGCAAATTTAGATACACTAAATATTATGGGCTAATATTGCAGTGTATTGTAGCCTAAACATAGAGTGTATGATCTGCATAATTTGGGTTTAATTGGATAATTAATTTGAAACCCTAGTTTGCAAACAGCCTTCTTTGAACAGCCATAACTTTTTTTGTGATTGTCCGATTCAGTTGATTTTTACATGTATGCGTAGTACTCGTCCAACGATATATTATGGGCCTAAATCGGAGCTGTATAGAGTGAGATATGGCTTCTCAAATTTTAGTCGCGAGATGGCATTTCTGTAAATTCTGGTGTCTGGAGGTTGAAGATGACTCGCGGCCCGACCCGCGCGGCTGACCCGTTTTGACAGAATTTTTATATTTAATTTCCAGAAAATGATTTATTAATTGTTTTTAACATGTAAATTAATTTAAAAAATAGTAACAGTGACTTTTAAATTCTGAAAAATTAATAGAAATTAATTATTGGCATATAATTAATTATTATACTGGAATTTGGAAATATTGACTGTTTTGGATATTTTTGGTTAATTTTCTACCTATTAATTAATGGCTTATTAATTATGAAAATTAACAAATATATCACAAAAATTCCAGTAAAATATCAGTGACTATATTATGATGCTAAGTTACTGTTATGATTTTTTCAGATGGAAAATAATTGATTTATATAGTTTTGGCTAATTTTCAATTAATTGTGCAATAGTTTATTAATTATGATAATTAGCATGATTATCAGAAAATTCCAGAAATTTACAGTAGCCTTTTAATGATGATAATCTACTGTTATAAATTTTTTTGGAAGAAATTAACAGATTTGGATATCTTTGGTTAATTTTCATCTTATGCATGATTAATTAATTGTGATAATTAGCAAAATTATCAAAATAAATTCCAGAAAATTACAGTAATGTTTTATAATGTTAATTTACTGTTGAGAATTTTTTGGATGCATTTTAATGTTTTTATAGCATACTTGGTATATTAATCGAGTAATAATGCCTATTATTTAATTCCATTTGTTAATATTTTTGGGATATTAATTGTTGGTGCTTGAAATTAAATTATCATGCTATAATTACATGTATACCCCTGTTCCTAGTGGGAGTAATATAGGTTGTAATAATTTAATTAAATTATTCCCTAAATTAAATGTCTTGTGCGCTGAAAAATTAAATTTAAATAATTAGACATTTATATGGATTGTGATGCCTAAGCTTAGCCAAGTCTCCCTTCTATATTTATGTCTCATTAATTTTATGTTAATTTGATTCATGCGGCAAAGATATCTTATAAACTGTGGTGAACATTCAATATCTCTAATAAGTCCTCGTATTTAAATCAAAGCAGAAAATGGCTTCAAAACACATTATCGCAGATTTTAACCAAGAAAACAAACTAGATAGAGATAACTATGACGTGTGGCACCGGAAAGTAAGGATGGTTTTGGAGGAGCAAGAGGTTGAAGAAACCCTGCTGTCCAAAATGACTAAACCAGAGGGTGAAAATGCAAAGGATCCGATCAAAGTTGCTGCCTTCGAAAGTTGGCGCAAAAAGGATCGTATCTCTCGCATAACGTTGCTGAGCTGCATGAACAATGACTTTCTGTTTGAGTATGAACAATACTCTACTGCACACGATATGTGGGAGGCTCTCAAAACTAAGTTTGGTGGCACTTCGTTGACAAGGACAAGGGAATTAGTCATAAGGTTCGATGATTACAAAAAGAAAGACAATCACACTATGAAACAACACCTTTGAATCATGGCTAATATGATCCGGGAGTTGAAATCCGGAGGTACTCAATTGTCAGACGAACAGCAGATTTCAGCAGTGGTTTGCTCCCTTCCCGATAATTGGGAACATATGCGGGTCAACATGACTCAAAACGAGAATATCAAGACCTTTGATGATATTCGTCGTCACTTGGAGCTCGAGGCTGAGCGCCTTGATGTTGTCAAGACCTCCAGGGCATATGTGGCTGAATCAAACTCTCGTAGAGGGTTCACACCTAAGAAGGGGAAGAAACCTGCTCATCCTGCTGTGCCTAAAGGGGCTGCGAGTGGGGATGCTGTCAAGCTTAAGAGAGGCAAACGAGGTTATGGTAAAAAAGACAAAACCAAGATGACATGCTACAACTGTGGCAAGGCGGGACACTTCGCACGTGAGTGCACTGAGCCGAAGAAGGTAATTCCTAGTCCTAATCTATCTATGTGCTTAGTATCGAGTACTGTTTTTGTTGCTCATTCTCTCCATATGTGGATTGTAGACTCCGGAGCAACGAACCACATAGCTAGAGATCGGAATGGAAACGTGGAATACCGCCGGGTTCCGGCTGGCAGAAAAGTATACATGAGGAACGATTCCAGTGTGGACGTGCTAGGCATTGGCACTTACAAACTGAAAATGCGAGGATGCTCAGCATTGATCCTTTATGATGTACTTTATGCGCCGGATGTCCGGCAGAATTTATTTTCTGTTTTATCAGTACTTCGTTTAAGCTATTCAGTTAGTTTTGAGAACAATTCTGTAATAATTTCGCATGGGACGAATGTTTTTGGACATGGTTTTATGTTGAATGGTTTTATGATTTTGGATACTATTGATTCTAGTAATAATAGTAGTGATTATTATTCCTTACTTGTTGAAAATGATCATGATAGTTCAATTCAATGGCATGCTAGATTAGGCCATATTGGACAAGATAGAATGGTCAGGTTAGCTCGAGCAGGTCTTTTAGGCCCACTCGCTAAGGTCAATCTAACCACATGTGAACATTGTTTGACAGGAAAATCAACTAGAAAACCATTCGGTAAAGCCACTAGGGCAGAAACACCATTGCAACTTATTCACTCATATATCTGTGGCCCTATGAATGTGAAAGAAAGATATGGACGTTCCTATTTTCTCACAATGATAGATGACTATACGCGCTTCGGGTACACTTTCTTGATCTCTCATAAGTCTGAGGCATTAGATTGCTTTAGATGTTATTTGATTGAGGTGGAGAATCAGTTAGATAAAAATGTTAAGGCACTTCGAACTGACCGAGGCCGCGAGTATCTTTCCGATCAATTTAAAGAACTTTGTGAGGAAAAAGGGATAATCAGGCAACTGACAATCCCTATAACTCCGCAACAAAACGGTGTGGCGGAGAGGAGGAACCGAACATTATTAGACATGGTTAGGTCTATGATGGCGCAAGCAAATTTGCCTATCTCCTATTGGGGTGATGCATTGTTGACTGCGACATATATACTTAATTGTGTGCCTTCAAAATCAGTTCAGTCCACCCCATATGAATTATGGACCGGCAGAAAGCCCGAATTGGGCGGAATGCGGCCTTGGAGATCGGCAACTTACGTGCATAATACTTCTCATCAGCATGGGAAGTTAGGCCCGAGGGGTAAGAAGTGTATTTTTGTAAGATATTCTGAACACTTCAAAGGCTATGTGTTTGTAGGAGAGCAGCCTGATGGAACTGTATCTGAGATAAAGTCACGAGATGCGGATTTCCTTGAGATGGATTTCCCTAATAGAGGTGATGTGAGCAAGGAGATGAACCTTTATGAGATGGAGGAAGATTTAGGCGCCCCAACTCATACAGTAGAAGCCGAAGAGGTTATTCCTCATGATCCTGTAGAAAGTGGGAGTGACATGCCTTCGAGCAATTCTCATCCATCAAATGAAGAGTCATGTTTCTCAAATGCGTAGAAGTCAAAGGGGTAACATTCCACGTCGTCTTTTTGAGATTGAAGGGAATGCCTTTGTAGCTGATGCGCAAGACGATGAGGAACCTCGATCTTATCGAGATGCTCTATCATCTGCTATGAGAGATAAGTGGATGATTGCAATGGAAGAAGAGATGGAGTCCATGAGGAGTAATCAAGTCTAGGACTTGGTTGACCTTCCACCAGGGCGAAAGGCTATTGGGAACAAATGGGTTCTTAAAGTCAAACGCAAGGCGAATGGTTCCATTGAAAGGTACAAAACTCGTCTTGTAGCCAAGGGCTACACCCAGCAAGAGAGAATTGATTACGAGAAAACCTTCTCACCAGTTGTGAGGTTTGCCTCAATTCGCCTCATCTTAGCGATTGTCGCGCATTTAGATTTGGAGTTATATCAAATGGACGTTAAGACAGCTTTTCTCAATGGAGATTTAGCTGAGGAGATATACAGGGATCAGCCAGAGGGTTTCGTCATGGAAGGACAAGAGCGCAAAGTATGCAAGCTCAAACGTTCTATCTATGGTTTGAAACAGACGTCCAGACAATGGTATCTGAGATTCCATCGAGCCGTCATTAGTGATGGGTTTACGATGATCGAGGAAGACCATTGTGTATATATGAAACGGTCCAAAGATAAATTCCTTATCTTATCTATGTATGTCGATGACATCCTTCTAGCTGGGAACAATAAGGAGATGATTGTCGCCACCAAAGGGTGGTTGTTCTCTAACTTTGAGATGAAGGACATAGGGGAAGCAGCTTATGTTCTCGGAGTTAAGATCTTTAGATATCGCACAAGAAAGCTTCTTGGTTTGTCTCAAGAGACTTACCTTAAGAAGGTTCTTGAGCAATTCCAGATGAACAACTGCAAACCCATAGACACTCCTATCGCTAAAGGAGACGCCATTGGACCCGAACAATGCCCTACTTCTCCCGAGGAAATTAAGAAGATGTCCCATTATCCGTATGCCAATGCTATAGAAAAGCTAATGTATGCAGTTGTGTGTACTCGACCTGATATAGCATATGCAGTCGGTTATCTCGGTCGGTATCAGTCAAACCCTGAGATTGCTCATTGGAAGGCAATCAAGAGGATCTTGCGATATTTGAAAGGTACTTTGGACTACATGTTATGCTATGGAGGACCGAACCTGCGATTGATTGGTTACACCGATGCCAGTTGGGGAGGTAACCAGGGGATGCGCAAGTCGACCTCAGGATATGCATTCTTGTTACATGGTGGTGCCATCAATTGGTGTAGCAAGAAACAGACTTGCGTTGCTCTTTATACGATGGAGTCGGAGTTTGTGGCTTGTACGTCAGCTGTTCAGGAAGCCATGTGGCTGAGGAGATTCTTCGAGGATCTTGGTGTCGTCTATCATGCTTCAGATCCTGTGACTGTTTACTGTGATAGCGCGGCTACCCTAGATTACACTAAGGACCCCAAGTATCACGGCACGACGAAGCACATCGACTTGAGGATGAACTTTATCAGAGATATCATAGCAAATAATGAAGTGATATTGGAGTACATGCCCACTGGTCTTATGGTAGCTGATCCTTTGACGAAGCCAATCCCTAAAGATGCCTTTTGTAGGCATGTTAGTTCATTAGGACTTCGTAGGATTTGATGTACTTTCTATTATTTCCTTGCATATCACTCATTATTTGGCTTGTATTAGAGATATTCATTGTTATTTCGAGATATTTATCATTTATGCGAGTTTCATTTATTTCCACTTGTGTTTGGTTATTTTAGAGCATATGATAAATTTTATATGTTCAAACAGTTTATTATGCATATTGGATATGCACACACATTAAATATATGTCCACAGGTTGATTGGCTCACTCACACGAGCAATCACCCTTGGCGCTTTGAAAAGCGAGCAAGGTTGAGACAGTTCATTTATTGGCACTTTGAGTAGCGAGCTATTGATGCTTTTGATAGCAATCAATTGGCGCTTAGTAGTGAGCAAAATGAACATGATGTCGCATTGGTATGAGCCAAGATGAGGTTAACTTGGATTAACCAAATATAGTATGCCCCACCATCTATATTAACCTGTACTGATAGCCGGATACGAAATTTTAGGTTTGGCGCTTAGATAAGCGAGCAATCTGAAAAATTCGAGTTAGGCGCTTATGAAGCGACTGAACTAAGATCCGTACGGCACGACCATATGACATATGCTCATGTAGATGAGATTGTCTGTCGTAACATGATAACCGGATGCGAAGTTTCAAATATGGCGCTTAGATAAGCGAGCAATTTGAAATGTTCTAAGGTCCGTACAACAAGGCTATAGAATAGCCTGTTGTGAGCGAATTACATGTGCTTAGCGACCATGTAAAAGAGGCGAGAGAATGAATCCCTGCTTCCTCATCGTGTGAGTCTTGTAGGACAAATTTTTGTTCCTACATCAAGTGCTCTTTGTGATCTTTGACTATACTGCAAAGACATGGATTAATGTTGCTACTTTGATTTCGATTCCTAAGGTCAGGATTGATGAGACTATAAGGACCGATTCTGGGAAAGCAGTTGATTCATTTCTGAGTAGTATTAGGGGCAAAGGGAAGACAATTTGATTTCACCTCGTTATGCACTTATTGTCGACAACTATAACGTTTTTGATAGCGATATAGTAATAAGTGAGATACGAAATGGACTTGGGCCCAAAGGTGGTTAAATAAGGCTCTCTGAAGGGTTAGAGATACTTAACCTAGTGAAAATTCAAATGTGTCTGGAGTACTCTAAGTTTGTGGGTTGTAGCCTCTACGTGAACTAATTAAGTTCGACGTGAAAGCTCCCGTATTATTTCTTTGAACGGGTAGATGTCTCTATGTTGGCACTAACATGTTTGATATATATGTGACGCCCCCAAAATAGGTATACAACACCCATTCTGAGTCGCCAAAATACATGGTACAGAAACAACTACATCTTTATTATTACAACACAAGAACTGTGAGTTTAAATACAAATATTGTCATTTAGACAATATCCACACTCAAATAAGTCCTCATTACAATTATTGATACATTATTTCACAAAAATAGTGAGGACTACTAAAGTAACTTCTAGAACCATCATTCCATACCCCGACTAGTACTCGCTACATTCTCGCCTCCTGAGAAAAATGGAACAAAAAGGAAAAGGGTGAGCTCAACTAGCCCAGTAAAGAACATTATGACTAAGATAATACAGAACAAATTATCGTTAGTCTTCAACAGGGAAAAATCTAATAGAATACAATAGACAACAAGTTTTAAATCAAAAACTGCAGCGGAAACAGTAAACCATTAGAAGAGTCAAGTAGAGAATGAGTTCTACTATCTTCTAAGATTTAAAAGTCCATCATCAATATTTTATCCCTGTAACAACAATCAATAACCATCTTTAATCAAATATTCATCTTTGCACTACAGGCCAAAGATATTCATTTGTATCACCAGTCGGTCATGTTCATCTCAACACCTGTTCATCTTTGCACTACGGGCCAAAGATATTCATCAGTTAATCATTCATCTTTGCACTACGGCCAAAGATATTCAGTAATATCATCATTTAGGACTGAGGATGATGAAAAATATATTAAAGAAAACGAATCCAGTGAAACAAAATAACAAATATTAAGGATTCGTATTTCGATTTATCCATGTCCAAAAATACCTTATAATTATTCATAGTGAAGTAGAATTCAAGAATGATCAAAACATGGATACAATCAAAGCTAGTACCCAGAATAGATATTTTGGACGAAAAGAAGAAAATTTTATTTTTCGGTGAATAGTAACTCGTGAATAGTAACTCGTGAATAGTAACTCATGAATAGTAACCCCGACGTGAAAAGTTCCAAATTTGATAAAAATTTCTAACCAATATTTCGGCATAATGATATTGAAGAAATAATATCATTTTTGAATAAAATAACATCCCTTACCTCGTACAGACAGTACTTCTGGTCGGAATACCGGTATAAGGCTGAAAGACACTTGCTCTGATGAATAGAAACTCTCAAAGTATCTAAATACTCACAAAATACACTCAATAATCTAGAGAGAGAAAGAGAGAAAACTTGTTTCTGGTGTGATTTTCAATTCTAACTTAGCCCTCTATTTATAGGAAAATGTTAGCACGCCGAAGCAGACTTAACCTGCAACCTGATGGCTTTACCTGCTACTATTCCCACCCACCACATTTGAATAAAAATCTCAGCACATTTCTTCACCAACCAAGAGTGGGGCCCACCAATTCTAGAATTTTCTACCAAAATGATTAACTCCGAAAATTCAACAATTTCTAAACCAGTCATCTCGTAAAATTCATAATAAATCATACGTTCATTTTTAACGGTTCAAAATTTGTGGACATATACTCAACTTATATATGTATAACATATCCAAAAATTACCACGATCCAACGGTCGGATTAAAAATTATAACCCCCGTAAAATATCTCAAAAACCCTGATTTTTAATACCTCCATTCCGACAAAAATACTGATAAAAACCTCAACATTAACTCCTTCATTTTTAACCACAAAAATATATCCATCATTTATATCCACAAAAATAAATATTTCCTTATCATATGAATCAATAATTAATTATTTACAAATAATATTACAGAATCACATTTATGACAACCAGGCCGTTCCCAGGAAAGAGGGGGCTTTCCAATAAGGATTTCTCCTTACTGGCGCGCAATTAGATGACCAAACCTCTCCTTAGACAGAACTTTCTAGACATTGCCAATAATGTTATCTAATAATATTATTCAAATAATATGAATTATTAATCTGATAATGGGAAATACTGTGTAGTGACAATTATTGAAACAATAGTAATATAAAATATCAACGCAGCAATTATTGAATCAATAAAATAAAATACTGAACAGTAATTACTGTAACCATTATTGAGTAGTGCCTTCTTACGTAAGAATCAATAATTGGTGCAATACAGTGTGCTACTGTGTAACAACGCGTATTACTGTGTTTTAACCACCGGGTATTCCAACAGTATTAACGGTAACAACTACGCCGTTATTAATAAAAAAACATATACTTGTCGTTTTCTTCATCCAATCGCTTTCCGTTATGGGGCCCACAAAAGACAGCGCCGTCGTACGAATATTCCCCGACAGGAAGAATATTCCACGACCAAACGAATATTCCCCGACAACAATGAATATTTTATAACCACTTGCTTATTTAAAATATTTACGCATTTTACCCATAACTAACCTCATTAATCAATTTAACACTTACTATTTCAAAATAATAAATAGAGGGAATTTAAATTTCATTTATTAATAATTTGGGGTCTTACAACCTCCCCTCCTTATGAAATTTCGTCCTCGAAATTGACGTACGTACCTGGTGTTTCGAAAAGATGAGGATACCTCGCTTTCATTTCCGTTTCCAACTCCCAGGTCATTTCCTCAATAGCATGGTTTCTCCACAAAACTTTAACTTGTGGTATGACCTTCGTGCGTAGGACATGCTCCTTTCTATCCAAGATCTTGACAGGTACCTCTTCGTACGTTAAGTCTTCAGCTATCTCGTCCGGTTCTAACTCAATAACGTGGTCTGGGTCTTTCACATATTTACGTAACACAGATATATGAAAAACATTATGAACACGAGACATACTTGGAGGTAACGCAAGTCTATAGGCCACATTTCCTACTCGGTCAAGAATCTGAAATGGACCAATAAATCGTGGATTAAGCTTTCCTCTCTTCCCAAATCTTGTAACTCCTTTCCATGGAGCCACACGCAACAATACATGATCCCCAATGTCAAATTCCACGTCCTTCCGATGAAGATCCGCATAACTCTTTTGTCGATCCTGTGCCGTTTGTATACGTTGTCGAATCGTTTGGATTTTCTCTGTAGTCATGCGTACCAACTATGGTCCCAACAATGTTGCTTCACCCACCTCGTCCCAGCATACTGGAGAGCGACACTTTCGTCCATATAATGCTTCAAATGGGGCCACACCTATACTTGCCTGATAACTGTTATTGTAAGAGAATTCCACCAATGGTAGGTACTTATCCCAACTCCCTTTGAAATCTAGGACACAAAGTCTTAATAGATCTTCAAGAGTTTGAATAGTCCTCTCTGATTGTCCGTCCGTTTGAGGATGGTATGCCGAACTAAATCGTAAATCTGTGCCCATAGCTTTTTGCAAGCTAACCCAAAATCTTGAAGTGAATCTTGGGTCACGATCCGAAACTATGGATACTGGCATGCCATGCAGTCTCACAATCTCATCTACGTATATACGAGCAAGACGTTCAAGGGAATAAGTCTCCCGTATCGGCAAGAAATGAGCAGACTTGGTTAATCTATCAACAATAACCCAAATAGCATTTATGCCTTGAGAAACCGTGGGAAGACCCGTAACGAAATCCATGGTAATGTGTTCCCACTTCCATTTCGGAATCTCAAGTGGTTGCAATGGACCCTTTGGTACTTGATGTTCCGCCTTTACACGTTGACAAGTTAAACACCTCGAGATAAACTTTGCAATCTCTCTCTTCATATTATTCCACCAAAATGTATGTCGTAGATCACGATACATTTTGGTACTTCCAGGATGGATTGCAAATGGTGTATTGTGTGCTTCCATCATGATCTTGTACTTCAAATCAGAATTGTTAGGAACACAGAGTCTAGAGTGAACTCGAAGTATTCCTTCTTCATCGATTCTTGCTTCTGGAATAGAACCTTCTTGCACTTTCTTCTTCATACGCATCAGCTCTATGTCCGTAGCTTGAGCAGCTTTAACTTTATCGATTAAAGTCGGTTCTACTCGTATATTTGATATCATCATGTGGGTACTTGGAGCCTTCATCTCTATCTCCATCCTTTGCAAGTCATACAAAATGGGCCTTTGTGTTAACAACATTGCACTCGTACCCGCATATGATCTTCTACTCAATGCGTCAGCTACTACGTTTGCTTTTCCAGGATGATATTGGATGGTATGATCGTAATCTTTCAACAGCTCGAGCCAACGTCGCTGCCGCATGTTGAGTTCCTTTTGGGTGAAGAAATATTTAAGGCTTTTATGATCTGTATAGATCTCCACTTTCTCCCCATACAGGTAGTGTCTCCAGATCTTCAACGCGAAAACTACTGCTGCCAACTCCAAATCATGAGTAGGATAATTCCTCTCATATTCTTTGAGTTGTCGCGAGGCATAGGCTATGACTTTCCCATGTTGCATGAGAACACATCCTAACCCTTTGCCTGAAGCATCACTGTAGATAACAAATCCATCCGAACCAGATGGTATTGTCAGAACAGGTGCCGAAATGAGTCTCCTCTTAAGCTCTTGAAAACTCTTCTCGCATTCCTCGCTCCATACGAATTTGATATCTTTCCGAGTCAGCTGAGTTAACGGGGTAGCGATTCGAGAAAACCCTTCCACGAATCTTCGATAATAACCAGCTAAGCCTAGAAAGCTACGTACTTCGGTCACCGTCTTTGGTTGCTCCCAACTTTGTATTGCTTCAATCTTCGCCGGGTCAACAGATACTCCATGTTTTGACACCACGTGCCCTAGGAAAGCTACTTCCTCAAGCCAGAACTCGCATTTCTTCAACTTGGCATATAACTTATTTTCACGCAGCCTTTGGAGTACCAGCTTCAAATGATGCTCATGATCTTCACGGCTTTTGGAATATATGAGGATGTCATCAATAAAGACAACAACGAACTGATCCAAATAATCCTTGAATACTCGGTTCATCATATCCATGAAAGCCGCAGGAGCATTAGTCAATCCAAAAGACATAACTAGGAACTCATAATGCCCGTACCGAGTTCTGAAGGCAGTCTTTGGAATATCCTCAGTTTTAACCTTCAGCTGATGATATCCAGAACGAAGATCGATCTTTGAAAAGAACTGTGCTCCTTGTAACTGGTCAAACAGGTCATCAATACGAGGTAGCGGATACCTATTCTTAATAGTGACATGGTTTAATTCCCGGTAATCAATACAAAGTCGCATACTCCCGTCTTTCTTCTTTACAAATAAAACAGGAGCACCCCAAGGAGATGTACTAGGACGAATGAAACCGATGTCCAACAACTCTTGTAGTTGGACCTTTAACTCCTGAAGTTCAATAGGAGCCATTCGATATGGGGTTTTAGAAATGGGCTTTGTACCAGGTTCAAGATCAATAAAGAATTCAATTTCTCGTTCCGGGGGTAGACCGGGAAGTTCTTCAGGAAATACGTCAGGAAAGTCAATAACAACAGGAATATTATTCAAATTTGACGTGTCTTTATTCAAATCCATAACATGGGCTAAGAAAGCTTGACATCCGTTTTTTAATAAACGAATGGCTTTATGGCTTGATATAACAGTGATTGATTTTAATGGCTTAGTTGTTTGAATTCGTACAACAGGTTGGTTAGGAATATGAAAACTAACAACCTTACGAAAACAATCAATTTTGGCATGATGAGTAGTTAGCCAATCAATCCCTAAAATCACATCAAAAGCAAGTATCTTTAAAGAGATAAGGTCAACAGGTAAGGTGATGGTACCAACTTGGATCACACAAGATTTATAAACAGTGGATGTGATGAAAGTTTCTCCTAACGGAGTCTCCACAGATAAATCAAAGTCTAACTTCTCCGGAGTCAAGTTTAAACGTTGAGCACAAGCAGGAGAGATAAAAGAATGGGTAGAACCGGTATCTAATAAGGTATAAACTTCGCATGAATTTATGATTAGCTTACCCGTGATCACCTCGTTTGGGTTCCTCGCATGTTGACCAGTCACGACAAACGCTCTTCCAGGAACCGTTGACTTTATCTTTTCTGGGACAGCTTTTTGAGTCACCATCCCCGCTGGACTTGGTTTTGCTACAGTGCAATCTCGAGCGATATGTCCTTCCTTTCCACAATTATAACATACCTTAAACTGTTGTGGACAGTTTGGGCTGATATGTCCTTCTTTTCCGCACTTATAGCATATAACCGGTGGTCGTTCTCCTCCCTTGGAACCAGTTGCTGTTGGTGCTGACGTCTTCGTATTGTCATTGTTGAATCTCCTCTTTTTAAAATCTCCTCCCGACTCGCTTCTTCTATTTTCATAGCCACGATTACCACCAGAGTGGTTGCCGTTCTTGTCTGTATTTTTCTTTTTCCGCTGGTTATCATTGTTCTGATGACTGCTGTCACCGATATGATCCTGGTTGTGATCCCTCAGTTGACCGTACTCGTTATCTCGCTCTAATAATTGAGCCCTGTTGACAACATCTGAATAGAGAGAAAATTTATGAGAAATGAGATATTGACGTATGCCGGGTTTCAAACCTCTCAGAAACATCCTCGTCATACGTTCCTCATTCTCCACCAAATGAGGTGCAAACCTGGACAATTCTGCAAACTTTGCCTCGTACTGAGATATCGTCATATTATTCTGCTCTAGTCTAATAAACTCTACCTCCTTCATATGACGAATACTTTCAGGAAAGTACTTGTCATTGAACAGTTTTTGAAATGTCTCCCAAGACATGCTGAGTGCGGTTGGATGGGTACGCTTCACAGACTCCCACCAGTAATCTGCCTCGCCACGGAACATAAAGGTGGCGAATGGAACCTTCTGTTCTTCCGTGCATCCCAAGACATCGAATATCTTGGTAATTTGCTTGACCCACGTTTCCGCCATGATCGGATCCGGCTTTCCCTTAAATTCTGGTGGTCCCAATTCTTTGAACTGTTTGGCTGTGACAAACCGTGAATTGCTATCATTTCCTCCTGTATTTTGAACACGAGTCTCCCTTGTCTGGTTTTGCATGAATTGCAAAAAACTTCTAAACATTCCATCGTTCATCATCTGCTCATTGGTGTTGTTCACAGGAGGAACATTGCCAGCCTGTTGCACGTTCTCCTCGTTGGTAAGCACCGGTGTCTCCACGGTCTCATTTACTCCACTGTTAACATTCTCAGTCGACATTCTCAAATACTGCCATAAAACAAGGGTTAATTAAATAAATTAACAAATCACATAATACCCCTATATTATGACTGACCAATAAATAAGCTTAGGTAGGACACACTAGCGAAGGATTCGTCTCTCCCCTCCTAGTTCTATTCCCCGATCTCCGCCAGAGATCATATCCCTAAGCTCTGATACCAACTGTGACGCCCCCAAAATAGGTATACAACACCCATTCTGAGTCGCCAAAATACATGGTACAGAAACAACTACATCTTTATTATTACAACACAAGAACTGTGAGTTTAAATACAAATATTGTCATTTAGACAATATCCACACTCAAATAAGTCCTCATTACAATTATTGATACATTATTTCACAAAAATAGTGAGGACTACTAAAGTAACTTCTAGAACCATCATTCCATACCCCGACTAGTACTCGCTACATTCTCGCCTCCTGAGAAAAATGGAACAAAAAGGAAAAGGGTGAGCTCAACTAGCCCAGTAAAGAACATTATGACTAAGATAATACAGAACAAATTATCGTTAGTCTTCAACAGGGAAAAATCTAATAGAATACAATAGACAACAAGTTTTAAATCAATAACTGCAGCGGAAACAGTAAACCATTAGAAGAGTCAAGTAGAGAATGAGTTCTACTATCTTCTAAGATTTAAAAGTCCATCATCAATATTTTATCCCTGTAACAACAATCAATAACCATCTTTAATCAAATATTCATCTTTGCACTACAGGCCAAAGATATTCATTTGTATCACCAGTCGGTCATGTTCATCTCAACACCTGTTCATCTTTGCACTACGGGCCAAAGATATTCATCAGTTAATCATTCATCTTTGCACTACGGCCAAAGATATTCAGTAATATCATCATTTAGGACTGAGGATGATGAAAAATATATTAAAGAAAACGAATCCAGTGAAACAAAATAACAAATATTAAGGATTCGTATTTCGATTTATCCATGTCCAAAAATACCTTATAATTATTCATAGTGAAGTAGAATTCAAGAATGATCAAAACATGGATACAATCAAAGCTAGTACCCAGAATAGATATTTTGGACGAAAAGAAGAAAATTTTATTTTTCGGTGAATAGTAACTCGTGAATAGTAACTCGTGAATAGTAACTCATGAATAGTAACCCCGACGTGAAAAGTTCCAAATTTGATAAAAATTTCTAACCAATATTTCGGCATAATGATATTGAAGAAATAATATCATTTTTGAATAAAATAACATCCCTTACCTCGTACAGACAGTACTTCTGGTCGGAATACCGGTATAAGGCTGAAAGACACTTGCTCTGATGAATAGAAACTCTCAAAGTATCTAAATACTCACAAAATACACTCAATAATCTAGAGAGAGAAAGAGAGAAAACTTGTTTCTGGTGTGATTTTCAATTCTAACTTAGCCCTCTATTTATAGGAAAATGTTAGCACGCCGAAGCAGACTTAACCTGCAACCTGATGGCTTTACCTGCTACTATTCCCACCCACCACATTTGAATAAAAATCTCAGCACATTTCTTCACCAACCAAGAGTGGGGCCCACCAATTCTAGAATTTTCTACCAAAATGATTAACTCCGAAAATTCAACAATTTCTAAACCAGTCATCTCGTAAAATTCATAATAAATCATACGTTCATTTTTAACGGTTCAAAATTTGTGGACATATACTCAACTTATATATGTATAACATATCCAAAAATTACCACGATCCAACGGTCGGATTAAAAATTATAACCCCCGTAAAATATCTCAAAAACCCTGATTTTTAATACCTCCATTCCGACAAAAATACTGATAAAAACCTCAACATTAACTCCTTCATTTTTAACCACAAAAATATATCCATCATTTATATCCACAAAAATAAATATTTCCTTATCATATGAATCAATAATTAATTATTTACAAATAATATTACAGAATCACATTTATGACAACCAGGCCGTTCCCAGGAAAGAGGGGGCTTTCCAATAAGGATTTCTCCTTACTGGCGCGCAATTAGATGACCAAACCTCTCCTTAGACAGAACTTTCTAGACATTGCCAATAATGTTATCTAATAATATTATTCAAATAATATGAATTATTAATCTGATAATGGGAAATACTGTGTAGTGACAATTATTGAAACAATAGTAATATAAAATATCAACGCAGCAATTATTGAATCAATAAAATAAAATACTGAACAGTAATTACTGTAACCATTATTGAGTAGTGCCTTCTTACGTAAGAATCAATAATTGGTGCAATACAGTGTGCTACTGTGTAACAACGCGTATTACTGTGTTTTAACCACCGGGTATTCCAACAGTATTAACGGTAACAACTACGCCGTTATTAATAAAAAAACATATACTTGTCGTTTTCTTCATCCAATCGCTTTCCGTTATGGGGCCCACAAAAGACAGCGCCGTCGTACGAATATTCCCCGACAGGAAGAATATTCCACGACCAAACGAATATTCCCCGACAACAATGAATATTTTATAACCACTTGCTTATTTAAAATATTTACGCATTTTACCCATAACTAACCTCATTAATCAATTTAACACTTACTATTTCAAAATAATAAATAGAGGGAATTTAAATTTCATTTATTAATAATTTGGGGTCTTACAATAGAGCTCCCGCATTGCAGGTGAACTCAGCGGTCGCACGGTTCGGTAGTTAGAGGTTTTATATGTTTTGGTTTGAGCTGTTTTTGGCAAATATAAGGATTACATCGTCCCTGCCATGGGCGAGTGGGAGATGTTGGAATATGGATATCCAATTGGGGCACCCATGGAGGGTCCGACCCATTTGGGTTAATTAACTGTTCTCTAATTGACAAGGTCAATAGAGACGTTCGTGTTTTTTGAATGTGGGAGTGACTAGACGTGGGAAGAGAGTTGGGAAGTGGCTCAACCACTTCCTTGTTAAATAGTCACCTCTATCGATCAATACGAACAACACTCCAATTGCCGCTCCCAATATCGAGACCAAAACTCTAATTGTTACGTACTGTGAATTAGTGCACCGTTCTCGTTCGTAGTTCGGAGAGTGCTCCGTTCTCGTTCGTAGTTCGGAGACACTGTTGGGTTAAAGGAACGGCAGGAGATTTTTCGCATCAAAGGCTCAATCAGGATTCAAAAGGTATGCCATTGATTCTCTATATTATGTGTAAATGTGAAATAGCATGCGTATTAAAAACCCTTCAATATACACATTGTTGGTACAGGTAATAAAGATATTTTAACAAGATATTCAAATCAAAATTTATTTGTAGAAGCTCATGTAATAGCCCAAAACCATTTAATAAGATGAGCTGAAAACATAATCAAGGGTTTGCCAAACTATTCACCAATATACCTTCCCAAGTCCAGCTCCCATAATTGCACTTGTTGGTGTTAGCATTTCAGGCATGCCAGGTCCCCCCTTAGGCCCCTCTCCTCTAATAACTACTACTTTTCCCTGAAATGTAATAACTAAGAAAATTCAGGTATTCTACCACTCCGACATTTTTGTCATGAAACTCAATTGTTGCTGCAGGCTGGAAAAAACAAATAAAAAAAAGTAATGTGACCATATTCTTACCTTAAAGCTCGTAGGGTCTTCAGAAATAGCTGCAAGCATAGATTCCTCTCCTTCAAAGACAAGTGCAGGACCTGGTAAATAATATTAACAACTGTTATCATTTAATTACAGCCAAAACATGAGACTGACAATAACATAATGGGGAAACACCACTCAGCATGCAAGGACTAAGACTAATTCAGTAGCTAGATTAGAGTAGAGTAGAACACAGCACCAGAGAAGTATAACCCTTCTTTTCCTGTAATCTTTGCCACAGAACCCTCTGGTGCAAGATTCCCATATAATATTTGGATGTGGCCAGTCTCCTTGATGGGGTTCGTCAGTGGTCTAATTATTTTCTGTTCATGCAAGAGAAAATATTCTTCTATTCTCAGACCAGTATATTTCTCAACAAATGATAGAAACAAAAATAATTCACCGAGACAGTTAAAAGAAAAAGAAAAGGAAGAAGAAAAGAAGCTGCTATCCTACCTGACCTTCAGCTAAAGAAGGGAACAGTTTCGCATTCTCAGCCATTGTTTTCCCAGTCACTAAAAGGGGAATGAGAAAGGGAGGAAGAAACCTTTATGTAAAGGATGAAATAACACAATTGAGCATCAGATTGCTAGTTAAACATATTTTCTGATGTACCTACCAGTAATACAATCCCCATCTAAAAACCCAAGCTCCAAAAGGTGGCGGATGATTGCAGGTGTGCCTCCAATCTATATGCATAATTAATAATTATTTATCAACTCATTGCAATAATAAAAAAATAATACCTTCTAAATAGCAAAAGGATGCATTAACCATTAAAGTTTTCAACAATTATTACTAAATAGGGTAGCATAGAAAAAGTACTCTGCTGCATACCTTGTGCACATCCTCCATGACATATTTGCCACTAGGCTTAAGATCTGCAAGGAATGGAACCTCATCGCTAACCTTCTGAAAATCATCCAGAGTTAAATGTAAACCGACAGACCTGCCATGAAATTAGGCATGAGCTATTAATAGGATATCGTTCTGAATCTCAAGGAAATATCTTAATAGGCGCTCCTCACCTTGCAATAGCAATTAAATGTAGAACAGCATTGGTAGACCCTCCCAAGGCCATGACTACCACCATTGCATTGCGCAGTGATTTTGGAGTGATAATATCTCGGGGTTTCAAGTCCATTTTAATTAAATCTAGAAGATGTTTTCCAGCTAAGCGGCACTCATCCAATTTTAATGGGTCTTCAGCAGGAGTAGAAGAGCTTCGGAACCAAATAACAAATTGAAAACAACAAGTTAAGACATGGGACAAGGAAAGTTGAGAGAACAAAAGGACTTTATATACCTGTAAGGAAGAGACATTCCCATTGCCTCAATAGCAGAAGCCATGGTATTTGCTGTATACATCCCACCACAGGCTCCCGCTCCAGGGCATGAATTCCGGACTACATCCATCCTATGTTCGTCAGTTATTGATCCACTCACATACTCTCCATAAACCTATAATGGTAGAGAAAGGCAGTGACGAAGCCAATTTTAATTCAGTGGGGTCAAAACAATGTTCGAAAAAGCTAAAAGCGGTACGACGCTTTTTTCCCGGACAAGGCAAGGCGTAAGACTCGAGGCGGAGCAAGGCGTAAGTCTCAATTTGAAAACCTAAAAGTCCCCAAAACAATTTATATATGCGATAATAGGAATTATAAACAATTTACATAAATATGTAAACAATTTAATTAAATTGTTTATATAAATATGTAAATAATTTAATTTATATAAACAATTTAAATATGTAAACAATTTAATTTATATAAACAATTTACAAATTTAATTTAATTGTAAATTGTTAATATGTATAAATATTTACATATTTATATAAACAATTTAATTTATATAAAAAATTTACATATTTAATTTAATTTACATAAATATGTAAACAATTTAATTTATATAAACAATCTACATATTAAATAACAATTCACTGTAGTAAAAAAAAATTGTCTTAGATCATTAATTGAAATTTAAAAACATATTCCCAGTAATGTTATTACTTACTTGTTATTACTGATTTACTGTAGATACATTAATACATATGATTGTTATATATATACATATATATATATATATATAATTAATAATTGTAATAAAAAAATTTGTTGTTGCCAGCAGAAGACTAAGGAGACAGAATAAAAAAAATCGAGGCAGAGAAGACGGGAGAGAACGAGAGGGAGAGAAAAGAAGAAGAAGAAGACGCAGCAGCCAGCAGAAGAAGAAACAAACTTGTCGCAAATTGATCGGTTGGTGGAAGTCGGAAGTCGCACAAAGTCGCAGTTGTCAATGTCAATAGGCAAGTAACGAACAGATTTTAGGGCTTTTTTTAAATCAACTTAAGGCGCAAGCCTTGACCCGCCTCGAGGTGCAATGCAGTGAGGCGTAAGCCTCGGCCAAATAAGGCGCAAGCTTCTGCTTTTGCATCTGATGCGGTAGCCTCGCCACAGCTTCCTCCCGCCTCGCTACGAGGCACGCCTCAAGGCGTACGCCTCAAACGCCTTTTCGAACATTAGGTCAAAATATTGCGATGCTATAAATAATTTAGCGGGAGTTCGGGAGCAGCGTCCCCCAACCAATTTTTTAAGATAATTTTGTGCTTTTTAACCGATTGCATATGTAAAACATGTATTTAGTTACAATATTATTAATATAACAAGTAAAAACATTATATATATATATATATATACACACACACCCCTTATTGACCCCTAATACGTCTTTTTAATCTTAAATTTGTTAATAAATATTTAAATTTCTTATGTTATAAAAATAATATAAATTAAATTATTATTTATTTTAAAAATATTAGAGTAAGATGAATACATCAAAGAATAGAAGTAATATGAAATTGAGAAAGTTATAAAAAATTCAATTTGATCCCGTATATTAAAAAATTTATAAAGTTTCAGTGGGGTCAATTTATTCATCACACTTAAATTTTTTCTAAATTTATCATATATTATAAAATAATTTTTTTCCCCAGTTGGGGTCAATTAATCCCACACCCTCTAATGTGGCTTCACCACTGGAGAAAAGGTAATTAAATCATTACCTGTAGCTGATAGCTGAAAAATGAGTCATCTGTGATAGTTACCAAATGCTCTTAACAGGAGAAAAGGAAAAAGGGGGGAAGAAAAATCTTACAGAGTGGCATTCTCTTTAGAAACAGATTCATGGGCATAGAAAAATATATCACACAAGGGGGGAGAAAAATCAAATTAATAAAAAGTAGTATATTATATGGAAGAAAGTAATGCAATAAACTACTCGATAAAGATCCACCAGGTATTTTTGTTAGAAAATCTAGAAACATTTTAAACTAGCCGACTAAAGCTTATATAATATGATCTGTAACATGGAAAATTTATGATGCATAAAGTGTATACTGGTTCGCCCTTTGGGGTCTCCATGGATTACAACTTATCCAAAAAAAATTTGCAAACAAATAGACCATAAAAGGCAGGATATTCTTGAGCAAATTAATTCAACCATAAACGGAAAACCTAAGAGGAAAATCCATATAAAATACTCCATGTTATCATGCACATTGCAGACTATTCAGCAGAATGACCATACTGAAAGAGCAAATTAGTATACATACCTGAAATGCTGATATTATGTCGAACACGTGACCTTGAAAATGACCAGGCTACACAGAAAACAATCAAAATAAAGTAATAATTCCATTATGACAGATCATGATGCAATAGTATTTGCAGAAAGAAAAACGATACTATTTGTGCAGGAGTTATAGCATCTGCCTTTATCATAATGATTTTAAATACCAAAATAACATTTGTCAAATTTTACAATATATAAAGAAAAACGAATTAACAATGGAAATAGAATGCTTATGCTCTCATTTGACAGATTAAATGATGCTCCCATCTGGTTTTCTATCTGGAAAAGAAGGATCATAGTTAATGGTGTAGTATGACTCATCACATTTTGAAGAAGATTTCAAACTAAAGAAATGATCCATTTATCCATAAAGGAGTTCAAATTTTAAGCCGGAATTCTTCATATTGAGGGCTCTAAAGAAATTCTAAGTTTCATGACACCCTCAAAAATTTTCTTTTTCTCGTCATAATAAAGACACGTACAAATAGTTCTGAGTCTGCCAAGAGGTTTAAGTTTTATTGAAACTATAGATTATTATATAAAATTGCAAATTTAATAGCCAAATGTACTGGTGTCTAACCTTGATAGTTCCACCGTAGACCATGATACTCGGCCGATTCAAGCGTCCCATTGCCATGATCGTACCTGGCATCTGAAATAAAAATGAACAAGGAACCAGAACATAAATTTTACTTCCAAACACATATGCAGATATGCTCTTAAAAACAAAACTAAAGTACAAGGTATTATTTGACACCAGAAAACACTGTTAGAATAAAAGCTCATATCTTTGGGAAAAATAAAAAAATAACCATGAAAGGAAATTCAAAAATTGAGGAATAAAACTCACATTTACTCTACAATCACACATACCCATTACGAAAAAAAGATAAATTTACCAATTACAAATGAATAAAAACATCAAATGACAGATAACTTTAAAATAAGTCAGTTTCTTGGGGGGGGGGAGAAATAACAACATTTAAAACAAACAATATTCATTAAATTTTCTTGAAAAGATTAAAAACACTCACATTTTTGTCACAACCAGGGATAGATATATTGCCATCATACCACTGAGCAGCCATTACAGTCTCAATGCTATCAGCAATCAAATCCCTTGACTGCAAGCTATAACACATCCCTCTAGTCCCCATAGAAATAGCATCACTAACCCCAATTGTATTGAACCTAAACCCAACCATCCCAGCCTCTTTAACTCCTTCTTTCACAGCCTCAGCTAGACTCAACAAGTGCATATTACAAGTATTACCCTCATACCAAACCGATGAAATGCCAATTTGGGGTTTGTGCATATCATCTTCAGAAAGACCCACACCGTACAGAACGGCCTGAGAGCCGCCCTGTGACTTGGGTTCAGTGATCCGAGAGCTGTATTTGTTGAGCCTGACGGAAGGGTCTGTAGCGGTGACGGTTTGCGGTGGTGGTGGGACGGTTTCCGTTGAGGAGGCTCGGATGGAGAAATTTTGGGGGCGTTTGGAAGGGTGAAAGACAAGTTGGGGGATTGGGTTTTTGACCGTGGCGCTGTTGGTGGCGGGAAGTGGTGATGGTGGAGAGATTTGGGAGACCTGCATTGTGGCGCGTGGCAGCGGCGGCGGCTGAGGCCGAGTGTTCGGGGTTTAAATGAGGTATTAGGAGGAAATGATTGAGAGATCCATAGCGCTCTCAAAAACTAAAATAAATACATATTATTTTCACTAATTTAAATTTGTTATTATTATTCAAATTAAAATACAAGTATAACTATATTTCAAGTCTATGTAAAATTTTACTGTTAACTAAATAATATATTTAAAAATAAATTATTTTATTATGAAGATCATCTAAATTATTTCTACTATTATAATATAAGTACAAATATAATATATTAACCAATTATTAATTAAACTTTCTACTAAAAAATTATTAAAGATTTATATTAGTCAAAAACAAAGTACAACCTATCAACTTAAAGTTTTTGAAATTTTATGGATAATATGCAACAGAAATTCATAGAAATAAAGTAATAAACTACAAAGAGTGGAATTTAAAGAAAGACATTACACATTACTATAACAAAAGCATTAAAAAATATAAAAAAGAGTTGGAAAAGAGAAGACACAAGGCCTCAACCCACTAATTAAAAATAGGATCCAAATTAACACAAATCATCAACCCAGTTAAGTGGGCACACTATGGAGAACCACAGTTTCAACCGTGAGCCCAGGTCCAAATCCAAATAGAACACCCCACTCCAGGCCCTCTCCAGTGGTTTCCAGTCCACACTTAGCTGAACGTTTTCTCATTTCATCCAATATAAATAGAACACATGGACTAAACATGTTCCCGTATTCACTAAGCACATGCCATGAGACCTCTAGTTTCTCCTTCTTCAACCCCAAAGTTTGCTCAATTTGGGCTAATATAGCAGGCCCCCCAGGGTGAGAAGCCCAAAATATTGAATTCCAATCAGATATACCCAAAGGACTAAATGCCTCAATTAGGCTTTCTTCAATGTGGCATGAGATGAGCTCAGGAATCTCAGTACATAGGTTCACCATAAACCCAACCTCGGTTAGTCGTGCTTCGATAGCATAAGTACTATTTGGGATAATAGTTTGGGCCACAGAGACCATTTCAAACAAGGGCTTCTCGAGTCCAATAATTGGGTCGGACCCAACTATTACAGCGGCTGCCCCATCACCGAACAAGGCATGACACACGAGGTTGTTTAGGTGGGCTTCGCAAGGCCCACGGAAAGTAACGGCGGATCCAACCTCGGAGAAAACGACAAGAACACGGGCACCTTTGTTGTTCTCGGCTAGGTCTTTGGCTAAACGGAGACCCGTGCCACCACCAAAGCAGCCTTGTTCGCACATCATGAGGCGCTTGACTGATGGGCTAAGCCCAATAAGCTTGGTAATATGATAGTCCACACCGGGCAGGTTTACGGCAATGGTGGTGCAAAAGACTAGGTGGGTGATTTTGGACTTGGGCTGACCCCATTCCTTTATGGCCCTTATGGCTGCTGCCTTACCAAGTTTTAGTACTTCATCCACCGCTATGTTTTGCCGAGCGTCTAGGGATGGTGCCATGTACTCGCATATACTAGGATTCTTCTTTAAGAGTTCCTCAGTCAAGTGCATATGTCGTTTTCTGATCTTAGATTTCTCACCTGAAATTTAAATGTTCATTTTAATAACTATTTAATTAGCATACATGTACATGTAATGCACGTGATATTTTTCATTATTATAAATTTAAATGGATAGTGCGTAAAAAAGAATAAAAGATTTTTAAATTTGAATAATGCTACGATGACAACATACGATTATAAAAAATTAAATACGACATGATGTGTCAGAGGGAATTGATTTTTTCACATGAATTGTGAGCGGATCTCACCTCCATGTGAGGGAGACTTATATAAAAATATCAGTTTTCTATGTAAAAATGTAACTAGCTAATATTTCAGCATATACGGGTAGTTCTAGTAATTATAATAAACCAAAATGATAAAAGATCAGTTTTATATCATTTTAGTAGCTATTCTTTAGTATTGTAAAATATAAATGGAAGTAATAGAAGAAATGTGGTATACAAGGAGAGACATAGTACGAATATATATAAGAGAAAATGGAATATGAGAAATAATTCTGATTATATGATTTGAAGTCTAAAGATCCCAAATTTGACATATATGACTTATGCCTAAAAAGAAGGGGCAACTGATCAAAAGAATTTATCCTTTATGGCTTATTTATTTATCTATTTTAATAACTAAAACCTTATATATAATAGGCCGACATGAAATCTTAATTTTTAATAATTATGAGCTGATTCGGGTAATCTCTGAGTTAACTCAGATGATCACATTGACAATGACAAATTTTTCTAATCAAGGTGAGATGACTTTTGGTATGTATGCATGTATTCATATTAAATTCTCAAGTTAAGATTAATTAATGTGGTGTGCATGCATGTATTCGTATTAAGCTATGTGACTAGGTACATGCATGTTATTACTTATTATTAGATGTTATAATACACGTACATATCACTCCTATAAAAAGACAACTAAGAATAGGTTGAAGTGTTATTCAATGTTCTTGCATGACCACTATACTTTGCTGCATCGATTCTTTGGATTTCCAATCAGCTTCTGCAATCAAAAGCTTTATATATAGCTAAACCATTATATTTTCAATGTTCCAAAGTGTTGGAATATAACAACACAGAGGGGTTTATGTAACAAATCGTAAAAGTTAATTAATAGCTGCCAGTGTGTGAGAGGGAGGAGATCATGAGTTCATATGAAACTACCAGTTCATTATTATATACTCCAGAGAAAAATTATTAAATGAAACTACCAGTGTCCCTAGGTTCTTTGTTCTTTGTTTCATTTTTATTTGTTTTTCTCTTATAAATGAGATTTATTTTCAAAATCACCCTAATTTGTTTAGGATTCATCATTAATTGACCTTCTTGAGTTAAGAAGTTTAGGAAGTCATTTTATAAAAAATTCATATCATTCTCGTTGTTTATAAGCTACAATCTAAATGGATATATACATTACGAAACAATTTTTTCATCCTAAAACTATTAGGTCTAATCTGGACCCTCCACATATTTATAATATATAATAATTAATAGGCTTTATAACTATACGTAATAATTTTAGGGATAATTTAACACGAAACCAAAATACATTTATAGGGTATATAACTTTATATTAATTTCTGTAACATATCTATCTAATAAAATACAACTAATTTTAAATTTTCCACTCACTCTAACAAATTAATCATCTGGGCCGTCCAAAGTTTGGGATAAATCTCATCGTCCGTGTAGTGCCGGAAGCACGGGACACAACTAGTATATACAATACAGAAATACACATCTATGTATATTTTATTTGTACACGTCTGTCAAAACTACGTTTTGGCAGATTTGTTTTTATAAAGAAAACAACTTCTCACCTCTCAAGTCAAGAAATCAAAAACAAATATGTCAAAAATCAAAAACAAATATGTCAAAACGACATAATTTTGACAGACTATACACAAATAAAATATACACTTGTATATGATCATTATTTATTTATATATATATATATATATATATATATATATATATATATATATGTGTGTGTGTGTGTGTGTGTGTGTGTGTGTATGTTTTCTAACTATATATATGCATCCATTGTCTACATGAATGCATAAACACTACATTCCATATGTATGCAAAATATATAACAATTGGATGGAAATCATGAATCATTCCTCCTATCATTGAAATTCAACTAAATAACATGAAAATTATTGAAATCAATGAAAATGTAGTTGTGTGTGTGTGTATATATATATATATATATATATATATATATATATGGCTATATGTATATATACAGCTGTGTATTACACTTACGATGACGGATTTTTTGGGTTATGGCGACGGTTCACCCGTCGCCGTAGCCTAGAAGTATCTATGGTGACGATCGTTATAGCAAAAAAAAATGTCGTTATAACCGACTGTGTACTACATTGTTGTGTACATATATTTTTTTCAAATATATATATATATATATATATATATATATATATATATATAAAAACAGAGAGAAATCATAAATATAAATCTTACACATGCGCTTAAATTTTTCTTTGAGTTCAATCATGTGGTCGCAGTTGGTGACACGAAAATAGTAATCAGGATAAGTGTTTTGATAAACAATGTTAGCCGGAGTTACAGTTCCGATGGCCATAATAGTCGCCGGACCTTCTGTCTGTTGTGCCTTACGAATCTCCTTTACGCACACCATTTTTCGCGGGAGAAGGGCCTAGATATATAAAGAAATAGTAGTTTTAGCTAGTGTGATGATGTATATGGCCAACTTAAGGATTGGTATGCTATATATAGAGATTAGATAGAACTGTTCCTATCACCTCGATCTCTTACATTAAATTATTAATTTTGTACGTGAGCCACGTCCCACGCATTTTAAAATACGAGGCATTTATGTGAGAGTGACACGGCTGACATAAAGACTCACGTGTATAACAACTCGGATCCCGTTCAATTTTTTTTCCAAGTCGGCCCCGACGTGTTCGACTCGTTTTTAGCTTTACACAAAATTAGATCTAATAAAAAATAAGTTTTAAGGAACTAAAATTATATTACATATATTTAATATGAATTATGTAATTTGAATTTAAATAGTTGCGAGTCGAATTTAAATCGATTTATTTTTTAAATTATAATTTCACTACATATATTTTTTTTTATTAACCCAACAGATTGATAGAGTAGAATACTTGCTATTTTTGATCCATCAAACTAATAAATTGTAACAAAATTTTATTAACCCAATTCTATTACAAACCGACATTTATACCGTTTAATACATAAATTTATAGTTTAATTAATTGCATCAACTTAAATAAAATAAAAATATTTATTATTTTATAAATAGAATTTTTTTGTGAAATGAAAAGAATATTACTGTATTTGTGTATGACGTAAAAAATTTCTCTTATGTGATAAAACTGACATATAATTAAAATGATAAAATAATTCTCTTCAAGTTAAAGTTAAAATATGAAATGGGCTCAGAGGTTATGGGCAACCATTTAATCATAATTATTTATATAAATTTTATTAATTTTATTTAAATTTTTTAGAATTTGACTCTAAAAATCAAAATTAGAGTTGAAGTGATGGAATAGTATTCTACTTTGTTCTTTCCAAAAAAGAGGATTAACTTGATTTTTCAAAGTCAATTTAAAAATTGATTTAATTCAATTAACTTTTAGAAACGATAAATTGTATCATTAGTAGTACTATTTAAATAGTTCACAATTTTTATAATTATGTTTTCTAAAATTAAATTATTTCATATTAATTTTGCATATAAAAATATTTTAAATTAAATAATCCATATTATTTATGTAGAGTAAAAAAGAAAAAATGATGTCAAATTAAAAGTAAAAATGACTTGGTCAAGCTGACTTTATATTATCCTAAAATCACAAAGTGATTGGCGTGTATAATAAAATAAAATAAATTAGAATGAAATTATTTTTAATTCTCTCTTATATTATGTATTCATATATATCAGTATCTAATTGTAAATGATATAAATTTGTTGTCATATGTATCAAAACTTTTTATAAAATTTTTAATTAAATTTTTATTTTTTGGAGTATTCCTTTAGTTCCGCAAAAAAAAAAAACTTGTTTATTGAAGTATTTTGTTTCATAATATTATAAAATGACATGCCAATCTTAAATTTGTTGTCATAATTTTGTTACGTGCTATATGCATGTACACAACAATGTAATACACAATCGTGTTATGACTACAGTTTTTTTGGGCTATAGTGAACCGTCGTCATAGCCCAAAAAAATCGTCACCGTAGACGACTGTGTACTATACAATTGTGTATATATATTTTTCCTTTTTTGTTATTATCCCAACATTACATATATATCTTATATTTTTAAGTGTAAATATATAAAAATATCTTTAATATTTACAAATTTTACAAAACTACAAGGAGTTCCATTTATTTATCTCGTAGATATGATTTGAATTTAGTTATAAATTCTTGTTACTTCTTAATTTGTTTGTGTCCAACATATTCATTTTATTTATACATTACATTACAATTACAGACTGTTTATCAGGTTTACCTAATTAGCTTAAACAAGTTTGAACAATTTATGCATTATAGACTTATAAGTTTGCACAATCCATAAATATTGTGTAAACCGAGGCATACACGTAAGGATTATTCATAAAAATATACGTTCACGTATTTAAAACAAACATTCAAACAAAAGTTGAATGGAGTTATAATACTTACTTTAGCGGTCTTTACAACTTTTGCGTAATTCGCCATTTGTAAGTCATACACAATAAGTGCACACAGACATACCGACTAGCCACGTATAAACGTCACTAATGTTTTACTTTAATTCTTTTACATGTTTTATAATATCCGTTTCATAAGAATCGGAACACTATTTATGTTTTTTAACACTTGACTCAGCGTTTTGACGGTCGTATGTCGCACACCTGATTTGTCTAACCCGAACGTCTAACCGACACGCCATTATGTACGATTGATAAGTCCAATTCAACTACCATTCATTGGTTTAAATTCCTCTAGACCATATTTTTCAAATTTCAATATTTAAAACTCGAAAATAATAGCCAAACATGATTTGGCGTCACGACACTTTGAAGAAATCACCACGCCTTGCTCCCGATTACACAAAAGTCTTAAAGAAGCTTAATTTCAACCTTTATCCCGACCATATGCTTCAATTCTTATGGAATGAAGGTTTTAAGTCTACTTCTGAACTTTCCGAATCATATTGAATCATATGAATCAAAGTTCATGCGAAAGAGTTATGCTCAAATTTATTATTAATTTTAAAATTAATTAATTTAATTAAAATTATCAAATTAATCCAATTTTTACGGAACAAATAAAATAACTAATTATCACATTTTGTTTAGGTCTTTCATTATGTACGCAACCAAGTAATCCAACATGAGTAATATTATAAACACAAACTATTATATAAATATTTTATAAATTATTGATATAGCATACTCTGCCTCAACATATTAATCAACAAATTATTTTAATATAATTTTTGACCCCATACAATATATTAAAATAAAATATATCACATCAATAATTTATAAAATAATTTACAGTTCTATCGTTATTCATCTTAACATACCGTGATAAATGATAATAAAGGATGGATGATATATACAAACACATTATACATGCATGAGATTATTATGCATTAATTTTGCAATTTGTGACTTGCAATGTGCCACGTGGCCTCCTGACAATAAGACAAAAATTACACGACCAAACTTAAAAAAAAAAATCATAATTGTCGACTCAAATCTTTTAGTTTGTTTTTTGTAGTGCTATATATAAATGTTACTACCACGTTTATTTACTATTCTTCCCTCTTCCAAAAATGTCTTTAGAAATTGTAAATGCAGACACAATTTTTGTTTTTATATATATGTTCCATTTCAAATAATTTATGATATTTTAAACTAAGTTAATATAAATTCATTTTAATTTGATCAAAAGAATTGTGATTATTATTTATAATTTTAAAAAGAAAAAATATATAAATGTCGATAAATCTGATGTCTGAGTTGAATTACATTAAATGTGAAACTATGATCGCGACATAAATCAATTTATAAGATTTGATATGATTGTAAAATTGGACCACCATATCA
The DNA here is from genome assembly GCA_016801055.1 of Panax notoginseng. Taxonomy (NCBI): domain Eukaryota; kingdom Viridiplantae; phylum Streptophyta; class Magnoliopsida; order Apiales; family Araliaceae; genus Panax; species Panax notoginseng. The sequence continues at coordinate 145,835,842 of CM029023.1, forward strand.
GACACATCGTTAAAATATTAACAATTATAATTATTCACGTAACTCGTAACTTTAAAATCGACATATAAAGTCGCAAGATATATCGTTATCATAAGCGATAAAGGGCAAAATAATAACATGTAAATTCTTCTTTAATTTCTTCAAATTATATGTATCTATATACATTAATATTTAATATCGACATAAATTTATCATTATGCAGTAGGACACTTTTAAAAATATTAAAACTTACGAAATTATATTTGTAACCAAGGTGATAACTGAATGTAGGCTTTTGTTTTCCTTTTCTTTTTTTATCAAAGAGAAAGAAAAGAAAAGAAAAAGTAGTGGAGTTTTGTGGATGAATTATTAATAGAATTATTGATGTGATAAAGACTGGCCAGTTGGGTTGTTGGCCTCATCAAATTGTCTTATTCATTAAACCCCGCGTCCACATTATACGAAGGAGGGTCAAGACCCCTGCTTAGCCCATTGGCATTTATTTTGATCACTGTCCGTGTCTTTTATGACATCGATTTTGGACCAACTTTATATACAAGAAACAAAGACAAGACACACAACCCAACCACACTTTTTAAAAAGAGGTGACCTCTGCCAGAAAAAACTAATGGTTAAGTGGCCAAGCTGTGAAGAACCACTATCTCAACAGTGAGCCCAGGCCCAAACCCCAATAGCACACTACTCAATATAAACAGAACCCATGCACTTGACATGTTTTCATACTCATTAAGCATAGCATCAATTACATATTTTATTACATTTTTTAAAATAATTATAACAATAGTGCACTTGTAAGGTCCCAAATTTTATGAAATAAAAATATTCAATTTTTCTTATAATTACTATTCAGTAAAAGGTTAAATTGATAAAAAATTAAAGTTAAGGGTGATATATGAAATTTTTTTACAAAATAAGCAAGTGGTTATAAAATATTCATTTTGTCGGGGAATATTCGTTTGGTCGTGGAATATTTTTTTTGTCGGGAATATCCGTACGACGGCGCAGTCATTTGTGGACCACATAACAGAATAACTGTCAGATGAAGAAAATGACAAGTTTGAGTTTTTATAAATAACGGCGTAGTTGTTACCGTTAACACTGTTGAAATACCCAGTGGTTAATGTAAGACCCCGAATTTTATGAAATAAAAGTATTCAATTTTTCTTATAATTACAATTCAGTAAATGGTTAAATTGATAAAAAGTTAATGTTATGGGTGAAATGTGAAAATTTTTCAAAATAAACAAGTGGTTATAAAATAATCATTGTTGTTGGGAAATATTCGTTGGTCGTGGAATATTCTTTTTGTCGGGAAATATTCGTACAACGGCGCAGCTATTTGTGGGCCCCATAATGGAAAACGGTCGGATGAAGATAACGACAAAAAATTGAGTTTTTATAATTAACGGCGTAGTTGTTACCGTTAACACTGTTGGAATACCCGGTAGTTAAAATACAGTAATACGCGTTATTGCACAGTAGCACACGGTATTGCACAGTATTTTTAAAATTATTGATTCTTACGTAAGAAGGCACTACTGAATAATTGTCACAGTAATTATTGTTCAATATTTTATTTTACTGATTCAATAATTATTGCGTTGATATTTTATATTATTGTTGTTTCAATAATTGTTGCTGCACATCATCTCCATTATCAGATCAATAATTCATATTATTTGAATAATATTATTAGATAGCATTATTGGCAATGCCTATAAAGTTCTGTCTAAGGAGAGGTTTGGTTATCTAATTGCGTGCCAATAAGGAGAAATCCTTATTGGAATGCCCCCACTTTCTTGGGAACGGCCTGGTTGCTAGTACAGTGATTCTGTAATATTATTTGTGAATAATTAATTATTAATTTATATGATGAGAAAAATATTAATTTTATGTGGATATAGATGAATTTTTTTTTAAAGTGACAATTATTGAAAAATGATATTTTATCTTTTCTGATAAAATAATTTATTATTATATTTAATAATACAATAATGGTGATAGTTTTATAATGAATGTGGGATATATGAGTATATGAGGAGGAAGAGTATTTTTTGTTGTATTAAATGATTAACACATATTTTGTGTGTCGGTGGACCCCATTTCTTGACTGAAATTTGATTATAGCCTGTAAAATCGTCCGTTTATGGATTTCGGTCAATTTATGTTTTGAATTTGGAAAAACTTTCTTCTGCAAAGTTGTAGAGAATTAAATTTCCTATAAAAAATCACGAGATTCGAATTTTCTAATAAAAAAGCTATTTTCAATGAATTATTGAAGTTTCGAAAAATAAAATAATATTTATTAAATTATAGGGTGGGACCCACTTTGGTTGGTGTTGATTAAACACATGAGCTGCCAAAAATCCTTCCAATATGGCTGCTATGATTTTCAGAATGGGTGGCGTAGGAAACAAATAATAATATTATTATTATTTTAGTCTCCTTTGGCGTTCTAGCATTTTCCTATAAATAGGTGCTTAAGTTAGAATTGAAAATCACACCAGAAATAAGTTTTATTTCTCTCTATATTATCAAGCATATTTTTGTGAGTATTTAGATATCTTGAGTGTTGCTCAGCATTATATCCGATATTCAAGTCAGAAGTACTGCTATTTTGAGGTAAGGGATTTTAAAGGTTATTATATTTTTCAGTTCGTAATTTTTCTGACCTTCAGAAAATTTTGAAAAAATTTGAAATGATATTTTGATGAGTTTTATTGATTATGTCCAAAAATGGTAATTTTTGGATGTATAAATTAAAAGTTATTAATTTTATGAGAAAAGACTATTTTAAAAGTAACCGCTTATAACTCCTTGTGGTTAACTCTAAAATTGGTGAAATTTTTATTAGGAGTACATGAATATGATAGAAGTATACTCTGTAAATTTCAGAATTTTTGGACAAAAATACAATTTTTGATAAATATCTAAATATTCGGCTATTTTGGCCATATGAAAAATAGTAAATGAGTTTTAAAAATTTCGAGAAAAATATATGTTCAATATGGAACTATATTATGTTAAATCCCAGAAAAGAAAAATTGTTTACATTGATTTGGTATTTTTTATGAAAAGAGACTAGTTATGAGTAAATGAATTAAATATGTTATGTGAAGTAAGAAAATTGAAAAATAGGATTTTATGGCTTGAGAATCCTATATGAGGTATATGTAGATTTTTGATGAGGGTTTTGGTTATTGGTAATAAAATCTTATGAGTTTGACATTTTAGAATGATTAAATGTATTATTTTAGTAAAGTGTAAACAATTAAAATAAATTTCTTATAAGTTTAAGAAATGTTATTCTTTCAATATCATTATACCGAAAATATTGGTATGAATTTTAATGTTGAATTTCTACCTTTTTGTGTTGGAGTTACTATTCACGAGTTACTATTCACGAGTTACTATTCATGAGTTACTATTCACGATAAAATTAGTTTCTTTTTCTAACCAAATTATAGTTGATTTATGAATATTACTCTTGAGATTAAATCTATATGTTGATCATATTATTTTTATTATCATATATAACATTTTTATAACCCTAATGTTGAAATTCTCTTTCACTTGAGTGTAAAGATGAGTAGATTATTGGTATGATCATGACTTTGGGTTCTCTTTGGCCAGTAGTGCAAAGTTGAATTATTGACTAGTATGATCATGACCATTGAATTTATAATTGAATATCTTCAGCTTAAGTGCAAAGGTGAAATGATCAACATGGTTATAATTATTGTTTATATAAATGATTATATATTTCTTTGAGTTATTAATATATTTGGCCTGTAGTGCAAATATGAACTGTTGATGAATATATTTGGCTTGTTGTACAAATATGGACTGTTGAGGAATATCTTTGGCTTGTAGTACAAAGATGAATTGTTGATGAATATCTTTGGCCCGTAGTGCAAAGATGACCCGTTGTTGAATATCTGTGGCCAGTAGTGCAAAAATGAATTAGTGACGAATATCTTTGGGCCGTAGTGCAAAGATGAAGTTATTAGTATGATTATGAACAAGAACTGTAATTTGGTATAACCATGATCTTTGATGTTTCAGGTAAAGACATGTGATGAAAATTATCTTCGTCCTGGGTGCGAAGAGGAATTTAGAATCACAATTATGATTATGAGTTATGTAAGACCCCAACTTATTAATGAATAAAATCAAATTTTCTCTAAATATTATTGTGAATAATAAGGGGTTAATTTGATATAATACTTTGGTTATGGGTGCAATGTGCAAATTTTACAAAATAAGCAAGTGGTTATAAAATATTCATTTTGTCGGGGAATATTCGTTTGGTCGTGGAATATTCTTGCTGTCGGAGAATATTCGTACGACGGCGCAGCCTTGTGTGGGCCCCATAACGGAAAGCGATTGGATGAAGAAAACGACAAGTATAAGTTGTTTATAAATAACGGCGTAGTTATTACCGTTAATACTGTTGGAATACCCGGTGGTTAAATTACAGTAGCACACGGTATTGCACCAATTATTGATTCTTACGTAAGAAGGCACTACTCAATAATTGTTACAGTAGTTACTGTTCAATATTTTATTTTATTGATTCAATAATTGTTGCGTTGATATGTTATATTATTGTTGTTTCAATAATTGTTGCTGAACAGTATTTTTCATTATCAGATCAATAATTCATATTATTTGAATAATATTATTAGATAACATTATTGGTAATGTCTAGAAAGTTCTGTCTAAGGAGAGGTTTGGTCATCTAATTGCGAGCCAGTAAGGAGAAATCCTTATTGGAAAGCCCCCTCTTACCTGGGAACGGCCTGGTTGTCATAAATGTGATTCTGTAATATTATTTGTGAATAATTAATTATTGATTCATATGATAAGGAAATATTTATATTATGTGGATATAAATGAGGGATATATTTTTGTGGTTAAAAATGAAGGAGTTAATGTTGAGGTTTTTATCAGTATTTTTGTCGGAATGGAGGTATTAAAAATCAGGATTTTTGAGATATTTTGCGGGGGTTATAATTTTTAATCCGACAGTTGGATCGTGGTAATTTTTGGATATGTTATACATATATAAGTTGAGTATATGTCCACAAATTTTGAACCGTTAAAAATGAACGTATGATTTATTATGAATTTTAAGAGGTGGCTGATTCGGAAATCAGGTTATAAATCATTTTTGATGGAAAATTCTAAAATTGGTGGGCCCCACTTGTGGTTGGTGAAGAAATGTACTGAAATATATTTCAAATGTGGTGGGTGGGAATAGTAGCAGGTAAAGCCATCAGGTTGCAGGTCAAGCCTACTAAAATTTTTCTATAAATAGAGGGCTAAGTTAGAATTGAAAATCACACCAGAAACAAGTTTTCTCTCTTTCTCTCTCTAGATTATTGAGTGTATTTTGTGAGTATTTAGATACTTTGAGAGTTTCTATTCATCAGAGCAAGTTTCTTTCAGCCTTATACCGGTATTTCGACCAGAAGTACTGATATTTTGAGGTAAGGGATATTATTTTCTTCTTAATGATATTATTTTCTTCAATATCAATATGCTGAAATATTGATATGAGTTTTTATCAAATTTGGAACTTTTTGTGTCGGGGTTACTATTCACGTATACGGTACTATTCACGTATACGGTACTTTTCACGAATACGGCACTATTCACCGAAAAATAAAAATTTTTCCTTTTTGTCCAAGATGTCTATTATGGTTACTATCTTTGATTGTATCCATGTTTTGATCTTTATTTTTGAATTCTGCTTCACAATTGATTATTATGAAGTATTATTGATCTTGGATAAACTGTTATACGAATTCCTAATATTTGTCCTTCTGTCTCACTGGATTCATTCTCTTTAAGATATTTTTCATCATCCTCAGTCCTAAATGATGATATTACTGAATATCTTTGGCCTGTAGTGCAAAGATGTATGATTACTTGATGAATATCTTTGGCCTGTAGTGCAAAGATGAACAGGTGTTGAGATGAACATGACTGACAGGTGATACAAATGAATATCTTTGGCCTGTAGTGCAAAGATGAATATTTGGATAAAGATGATTATTAATTGATGTTACAGGGATAAAATATTGATGATGGACTTTTAAATCTTAGAAGATAGTAGAATTCTTTCTCTACTTGACTCTTCTAATAGTTTGTTGTTTCCGCTGCAGTTGTTGATCTAAAACTTGTTGTCGATTATATTCTATCAGATTTTTCCCTGTTGAAGACTAACGATAATTTGTTGTATATTATCTTAGTCATAATATTCTTTACTGGGCTAGTTGAGCTCACCCTTTTCCTTTTTGTTCTATTTTTCTTCTCAGGAGGTGATAACATAGCAGAATCTAGTCGGGGTATGGAGCGATGGTTCTAGAAAGATGTTTTAGCAGTCCTCACTATTTCTGTAAAATAGTGTTTGAATAATTGTAATGAAAATTTATTTGAGTGTGGATATTGTCCAGAAGACAGTATTTGTATTTAAACTCACAGTATGTATTGTCGTATTTTGCACGACAATTGTATTATTGAAGTTGTAGTTTGCTTTTTGTACCATGTATTTGGAGACTCAGAATGGGTTGGATGGAATGGACCTATTTGGGGGCGTCACAAGTTATTCATATGTTTGTGGACCAGAACTGTTAATTGATGTTACAGGGATAAAATATTATTGGTGAATTTTTAACATAGAGAAGATAATAGACTTTATGGTCTATTTGACTCTTCTAATGGATTGCTCGTTCCGCTGCAACTATGGTTGAAATTTTTTATCATCTACCATATGTTCTAAATCTCTGATTTATTACTGTTGAAGGCTATTGATAATTTATTTATCTTTAGTCATGATATTTTTTACTGGGCTAGTTGTGCTCACCCTTCTGTTTCACAATTCCTTTCAAGTAATAAGAGTGTAGCTGGGTCGAGCGGGGGTAACAGGGGAATAGAACGGTGGTCGTCATTTAGTTGTTACATTTGGTGAATCAAATAGGGTGAGGCGAACCCAACGTTGGAAGGGTGTTTTGTCACTATCATACAAGATGTCTAATGACATAAAATCTCGTGTCATCATAAGACAGGGTTGTGCTCATCCACTTGCTGAGTATCTTTACGAGCACTACCTATATAATCTTGGTGTTTGTTTGAAGTATAATTTTTAATTAGAGACAGTGGAGATAATGATATGTCAAGAGAAGACTCACCATTGGGAAGAATATGATAGTAAACTTCTCGTTTTTCTTTGGGGTCTATTGGATTAACCAAGGATAATTCTGTGGCCATATGATATCTATCATAACCTAGATGCATGGCCTCCCATGTACGAAGGTTTCCTTGAGCACTTCCCAAAGATTCTAATTTCTAAAACAGTTTTTGACTATACCTTTATGTAAGGTATCATTGTGAGGTGCTGTCCACGATTGGGACATGAGTCACATTTAGTATATATTTGTATCCAAACTCACACCATATGTGTTGTTGTATTTTGCACGACAATTGTTGTAATAAAGTTGTAGTTATTTTTTGTCCCATGTATTTGACGACTCAGAATAGGTTGGATGGAATGGACCTGTTTTGGGGTTGTCACAGTTAAAATACAGTAATACACGTGGGTACACAGTAGCACACGGTATTGCATAGTATTGTTGAATTATTGATCCTTACGTAAGAAGCTCAATAATTGTTACAGTAATTACTGTTCAATATTTTATTTTATTGATTTAATAATTGCTACGTTGATGTTTTATATTATTGTTGTTTCAATAATTGTCACGGCACAGTATCTCCCATTATCAGATCAATAATTCATATTATTTGAATAATATTATTAAATAGTATTTGTGACGTCCCCAAAATTAGGTATACATCACCCATCTTGGGTCGTCAGATACATAGTACAGAATACAAATATAACTTACTAATACAACTGTCATGTACAATACGACAAAACATAAACTGTGAGTTTGAATACAAATATTATCTTGTAGAGAGTTTGATTATTAATGCTTATGTGAGAAGTCACTCAGTTTGATTCAATTATTGTCAGTTAATATTATGAATTATTTAGCGATAATGACGTTTTGTTTTATTCGTATTATTAACGTAATAAAATAGAAACATCTTTTTATATAAAACAGAATACTTTATTAAAGTTATTCTATAAATAGAATATATTATATTTTATTTAAAAGATTTTTCTTTAAATATGGACCGTTAGATTAAAGTAATCAATCTGGACCGTTCATGGATTAGTTACTATGCATTCCATTTTTCTATAAATAGCAGCTCATTCCTTCATTATTTCTTACGAATTCACTGAACTCTAGAGAGAGAAACTATAGATAGAGAGAAGAAAAGTATTCTGCTACTTAACTACTTCCTTATTTCAGTTCTTCTTTAAAACGGTAAGGGGTGTTATTCTTTTTTATTCATGAAGAGAACTGTTGTTATTCCATTTCTTATTATTCTGTTGGAATAACCTGTATACGCGGTCTACCCTATACTTGGTGACATTCTTCTATTATTCTGTTGGAACATCCTGTCTGTGTGTTTTACACCGGACCTGGTTCCGTCTTTATTATTATTCTGTTGGAACATCCTACCTGTGTGTTTTACACCGGACCTGGTTCTGTCTTTGTTATTATTCTGTTGGAATATCTTGTCTGTGTGTTTTACGCCGGACCTGGTTCCATTATTTATTATTCTGTTGGAATAACCTGGCTGTGCGGTCTATCGCATGCATGATTTCTTTTGTTATTCCATTCTTTATTATACTCAGTTGGTTAAGTTTTGACTTCTATACTCCATGAAATTTGTGGAATATCCTTGATAATTGCGTTTCATCCAGTATCTTTTCATGAAAATATTCCTCTAAGCATTCTTGAATTTTACTCTACAAAGCAGTATCATGTTGACAATTTGGACGTTGTTAATTGTTGGATAAATTAATTCTTGAACTTATTTTATTGAATTCTTATATCATTGTCATCATCCTCATGTTTATAAAATGTTGAAAGTCATCTGTGGCCTGTAGTGCATAGATGGACTTGGTATGATTATGACCAAGAATTACTCGGTATAATCATGACCGTAATATTACAAATGATGTGGTAAAAGTCCTCATTGGACCGTAGTGCATTGATGGATAGTTGTTGACATGATCATGACCATTAATGAATACACGAATATCCTTGACCGTAGTGTAGGGGTGATTCGATGATGTGGATTATTTTATTAAGCTGAGTCCCAGCAATAACAGTGTTGAAAAACCTTTTAAATCATAGAAGATAGTTGATTTTATTCTCTACTTGACTCTTTTAATGGATTGCTTGTTCCGCTGCAGTTAAACTTGATGTTCGTTATATTTTATCAGTTTAACACTGTTGAAGGCTAATGATAATTTTTTCTGCATTATCTTTGTGACGCCCCCAAAATTAGGTATACATCACCCATCTTGGGTCGTCAGATACATAGTACAAAATACAAATACAACTTAATAATACAACTGTCGTGTACAATACGACAAAATATAAACTGTGAGTTTGAATACAAATATTATCTTCTAGAGAGTATTCATACTCAAAAGGAGTCCTCATTACATTTATTAACACACCATTACATAGAATAGTGAGGACTACTAACTAATACTATCATTCGGACCATCACTCCGTTCCCCGACTTGCCCCAGCTACATTCTCATTTCCTGAAGAGAACAGTGAAAGAAAGGGTGAGCTCAACCAGCCCAGTAAGAAATATCATGACTAAGATAATGCAGAATAAATTATCATTAGCCTTCAACAATGTTAAACTGATAAAATATAATAGACATCAAGTTTAACTGCAGCGGAACAAGCAATCCATTAAAAGAGTCAAGTAGAAAATAAACTCTACTATCTTTTATGATTTAAAAGATTTTCCAACACTGTGATCGCTGAGACTCAGCTTAATAAAATAATTCACATCATCAAATCACCCCTGCACTACGGCCAAGGATATTCGTATATTCATTAATGGTCATGATCATGCCAACAACTGTCCATCAATGCACTACAGGCTAATGAGGACTTTTACCATATCATTTGTAACATTACGGTCATGATTATACCGATGATGACAATGATATAAGAATTCAATAAAACAAGTTCAAGAATTAATTTATCCAAGAATTAACAACGTCCAAATTGTCAACATGATATTGCTTTGTGGAGTACAATTCAAGAATACTTAGAAGAATATTTTCATGAAAAGATACTGGATGAACCGCAATTATCAAGGATATTCTACAAATTTCATGGAGTATAGAAGTCAAAACTTAACCAACTGAGTACAATAAAGAATGGAATAACAAAAGAAATCACCATGCATGCGATAGACCGCACAGACAGGTTGTTCCAACAGAATAATAAATAATGGAACCAGGTCCGGCGTAAACGCACAGACAGGATATTCCGACAGAATAATAAATAATGGAACCAGGTCCGGTGTAAAACACACAGACAGGATGTTCCAACAGAATAATAATATAAACGGAACCAGGTCCGGTGTAAAACACACAGACAAGATGTTCCAACAGAATAATAATAAAAACGGAACCAGGTCCGGTGTAAAACACACAGACAGGATGTTCCAACAGAATAATAATAAAAACAGAACCAGGTCCGGTGTAAAACACACAGACAGGATGTTCCAACAGAATAATAATAAAAACGGAACCAGGTCCGGTGTAAAACACACAGACAGGATGTTCCAACAGAATAATAGAAGAATGTCACCAAGTATAGGGTAGACCGCATATACTGGTTATTCCAACAGAATAATAAAGAATGGAATAACAGAAGTTCTCTTCATGAATATAAAAGAAATAATATTCCCTACCGTTTTGAAGACGAGCTGAAATAAGAAAGTAGTTAAGTAGCAGAATACTCTTCTTCTCTCTCTCTATAGTTTCTCTCTATAGTTTCTCTCTCTAGAGTTCAGTGAATTCGTAAGAAATAATGAAGGAATGAGCTGCTATTTATAGAAAAATAGAATGCATAGTAACTAATCCAGGAACGGTCCAGATTGATTACTTTAATCTGACGGTCCATATTTAAAGAAAAATCTTTTAAATAAAATATAATATATTCTATTTATAGAATAACTTTAATAAAGTATTCTGTTTTATATAAAAAGATGTTTCTATTTTATTACGTTAATAATACGAATAAAACAAAACGTCATTATCGCTAAATAATTCATAATATTAACTGACAATAATTGAATCAAACTGAGTGACTTCTCACATAAGCATTAATAATCAATACCGTGTGCTACTATGCAACCACACGTATTACTGTACTTTTACTACCGAGTAGTTCAACAGTATCAATGGTAAAACTTCCGTCGTTATTTCTAATAAAATATTTTTGTCGTTTTCTCAATTCGATAATAATTTCGTTATGGGGTCCACCAATGATTGTGCCGTTGTACGAATATTTCCTGTTAAAACGAATATTCCCCGACCAATCGAATATTATATAACAACTTGCGTACTTTGCAAAATTTATAAATATTACCCACAACTATAACATTATATCAAATTAACTCCATAATATTCAAAAATGATATTTATAGAAAATTCATCTTTATTTATAAAAGTTGGGGTCTTACAGTATTATTGGCAATGTCTAAGGAAGTTCTGTCTAAGGAGAGGTTTGATAACCTAATTGCGTGCCAGAAAGGAGAAATCCTTATAGGAAAGCCCTTTCTTTCCTGGGAACAACCTGGTTGTCATAATTGTGATTCTGTAATATTATTTGTGAATAATTAATTATTAATTAATATGATAAAAAATCATTTATTTGATGTGGATATAAATGATGTATTTATTTATTTTATGTGGTTATAAATGAAGGAATTAATGCTGAGGTGTTTTATTAGTATTTTATCGAAATGAAGAACGAAATTTGAAAATTTTCAGAAAATTAGTTTATTACTTGATTTTGTAAAATCTATAACTCTTTGTGTATAATGAGTTAGGAGATGAGCCATATATCAAAAGAAAGCCCTAGTAGTAAGCTAACCATAGAAATTAGAATCACTCAAAAATTTATTGTGAATTTTTTGTGGTGACTATTTGAATGAAACTGGTTCAAAAGACTCATAGTCCGAAAAATCAGTGTTTTTAAGCTATATTGCGTGAGTTATAATTTTTAATCCAACCGTTGGATCGTTGTGATTTTTGAATATGTTATACATATATAAGTTGAGTATATGTCCACAAATTTTGAACCGTTAAAAATTAACGTATGATTTGTTATTAATTTTAAGATGTGACTGATTCAGAAATTGTTGAAGTTTTTGAATTTATAAATGATTTTGGGAAATTCTAGAATAAGTGGACCCCCCCCACCTTTGGTTGGTGAAAATGTGCTGAAATTTTATTTCAAAAGTGGTGGGTAGGAATAGTAGCAGGTAAAGCCATCTGGTAGCAGGTCAAGTCTGCTTCGGTGTTCTAACATTTTCCTATAAATAGGGTGCTGAGTTAGAATTGAAAATTACAACAAAAACATATGTTTTCTCTCTTTCTCTTTCTATATTATCGAGCGTATTTTGTGAGTATTTAGATACTTTGAGAGTTGTTATTCAATACAAGTTTCATTCAGCATCATATCCGATATTCCATTCTGAAGTACTGTTTATTTGAGGTAAGGGATTGTAAGGGATCGTAAGGGATAGTAAGGGCTGTTATTTTCTTCGTAATGATGTTATTCTTTCAATATCATTTTACTGAAATATTGATATGAATTTTATTGTGAAATTTTTACTTTTTCGTGTCGGGATTACTATTCACGTATACGACACTATTCATGTATACGGCACTATTCATGTATATGACACTATTTACTTATATGACATTATTTACGTATACGGTACTATGTACGAATATGGAGTACTATTTATGAGTTACTATTCACGAGTTACTATTCACGAGTACTATTCATGATAAAATTGGTTTTTTTTTACCAAATTATCGTTGATTTATGAATCTTACTCTTGAAATTAAATACTGTTGTTGATCATATTATTTTTATTATCATATATAACATTTTTATAACCCTGGTGATGGAATTTCTCTTTGACTTGAGTGTAAAGATGGGTAGATTATTGGTATGATCGTGACTATGGGTTCTCTTTGGCCAGTAGTGCAAAGATGAATTGTTGACTGGTATGATCATGACCATTGAATTTATAATTGAATATCTTTAGCTTAAGTGCAAAGGTGAATGGATCAACATGATTATAATTATTGTCTATATAAATTCTAAAATGATTATATATTTATTTGAGATAATAATATATTTGGCATGTAGTGCAAAGATAAATTATTGATGAATATTTTTTGCCCGTAATGTAAAGATGAACCGTTGATGAATATTTTTGGCCCGTAATGCAAAGATGTCCTGTTGTTGAATATCTTTGGCATGTAGTGCAAAGATGAGCTGTTGATGAATATCTTTGGCCCGTAGTGCAAAGATGAATTTATTAGTATGATTATGAACAGGAACTGTGATTTGGTATAACCAGGATCTTTGATGTTTCAGGTAAAGACAGGTGATAAAAATTATCTTCGTCCTGGATGAGAAGAGGAATTTAGAATTACAATTATGATTATGAGTTATACACGTGATTGTGGACAGAAATTGTTAATTGATGTTACAGGGATAAAACATGGTTGGTGGACTGTTAACATGGAGAAGATAATAGATCTTATGGTCTATTTGACTCTTCTAATGGATTAATCGTTCCGCAGTAACTATGGTTGAAAAGTTTTATCATCTACCATATGTTCTAAATCTCTGATTTATTATTGATGATGGCTATTGATAATTTAATTATCTTTAGTCATGATATCCTTTACTGGACTAGTTGTGCTCACCCTTTTGTTTCAAAATTCCTTTCAGGTAATAAGAGTGTAGCTGGGTCGAGCGGGGGTAACAGGAGAATAGAACGGTGATCTCCAGCTGTGGAGGTTCTCCCTAAATAGTATAAAAAAATGTGTTGTATTTTATACATCATTTAGTAGTTATATTTGGTAAATCAAATAGGGTGAGGCAAACCCAACATTGGAAGGGTGTTTTTCCACTATCATACAAGATGTCTAATGACCTACGACTTCGTGTTATCATAAGACAGTGTTGTGTACATCCACTTACTGAGTATATCTACGAGCACTACCTATATAATCTTGGAGTTTGGTTGAAACATAATTCTCAATTGGAGACAATGGAGATAATTATATGTCAAGAGAAGACTCATCATTGGAAAGAACATGATAGCAATCTTCTCATTTTTCTTTGGGGTCTATTGGGTCAACCAAGGATAATTCTGTGGGCATATGATATCTATCATAACCTAGACGCATGGCCTCCCATGTACGAAGGTTTCCTTGAGTATTTTCCAAAGATTTTATTTTTTAAAACATTTATTGACTATACCTTTATTTAAGGTACCACTCTAAGGTATCAATGTGAGGTGATATGCAGGTAACGGGATGAGAGTCACCGTTTGTATCTATTTGTAGTAAAACTCACAACATATATGTTGTCGTACTTTGCACGACAATTGTAATAATGAAGTTTGTATTTTAGAAATTGCATTGAGTGTATTTCGTGGCAACTCAGATTAGGTTAGGTGAAATGGACCTAGTTTAGGCGCGTTACAACACTCATAAAATATTTACACAATTAATATACTTTTCATATTTATTTACAATATTAGTGCAATTAGGATTCCTTAATTTAGAGAATTAGTATGCAATTAGGATTCCTTAATTTAGGGGATTGATATTAATTTACTTGTTAAATTAAGTAATTAATAAGTAAACCATATAGCACCTCCACCACGTAAGCCTCCACCCTCACCCCCACCCCCACCCCCACCTCCACCTACTCCAGCACCTCCACCAAATCCTCCACCTTTCACACCTCCAAGTCCGCCGTCACCTCCTAAGCCTCCACCGCCTTCTGCTCCACCACCTAAGCCTTCACCCCCACCTAAACCTCCTCCAGCACCTCCACCAAATCCTCCACCTCTCCCACCTCCAAGTCCGTCGCCACCCCCACCACCAAGACCTCCACCATGCCCATCTCCAAATCCACCACGACCACCGTAGCCTCTGCGGTAACCAAAATGACAATCATCATCACGCCATGGAGAATATATTGATCCACCTCCACACCTTCAGTTTTTCATATTGCAGTGGGTTTCCAAGGTAACTAATTCAGTTTTATTAAGTTACCAATTATTTTGAATGTGATGCAGTTGGTAGCCAAACCTTCATGCAGTTCGTTGCCAAACTTACAGACCAAGGTAACCAATTCATACTGCAGGTGTGGAGGTAGATTGGTTACCTTGATATAAAGGTTTAGTTACCTTTATACCAAGGTTTGGTCACCTTTTTAAGAAGGTTTGATTATCACCATTACATTACACATCACTCTCTTATCTCTCTCTTTCCTATGCAGTGTTCTTATTTTCTTTTGAACATGACATTGGGTCTCACCAGCGAAGGGTAGGAGGAAGATGACAGGCGAAGGGGAGAAGGAAGTTGACGTTGCTAAACTTTGATTATTTGAATTTGAATTTATTTTTATTGTTAGATCCAAGATTTTTGAATTTGAATTATTAATTATGGCAGTTATTTCTCCTTGATTTTAGGTTTCCTTATTAATATGAATTGAATTCTATACTAATTTTCTAAATTAAGGAATCTCAATTGCACTAATATTGTGAATAAATATGAGAAAGTGTATTATTTTTGTAATTATTGTTTGATGTATTAATGATATAATTACTTTCTAATTGTTGTATATTTCTATAAAGAACCCTTAAGCATAGGCCTTGTGGCCCGTAGTTTCTCAGGCTTTAAACCCAGCTTTCCTTCCACTTGGTCGAATATAGTTGTCTCACCGGGATGTGCAATCAAAAAAATTGAGTTACAATAAGATTTATCACAAGGCTTGAATGCCTCAACTAGGCTTTATTGTATGTTCTTCGAGATAAGCCCATGAACATCCTTAAGTAAGTGAAATGTAAGCCCAGCTTTCGATAAGATAGTTTGGGTTGTAGAGACTAGCTCAAACAATGGCTTCTCAACCCTGAGAATTGGATCCGACCCAACTATAACAGCAACAGCCCCATCGCCAAACAAGGCCTGGCCTACGAGGGTTTCAAGATGGGCTTCACTAGGCCCACAAAATATAACTGCATTGATCTCGGAGCAAACCACAAGGACTCGAGCCCCTCTAAAAATCATATGTATAACTAGACCTGGCAAAAAATAGGTTTGGATTAGTTTTGGATTACATAAAATAAGTTGGGTTCTTTATAGAAATATACAACAATCAGAAAGTAATTACACCATTAGTGCATCAACAAAATAATTACAAAAAGAGTATAATTAGGACCCATATTACAAAAATAGTACAATTCACATTAATAAAGAAACATAAAATCAAGGAGAAATAACTGCCATAATTAATAATTTAAATTCAAATATTTGGGATCTAACAAAAAATTCAAATTCAAATTCAAATCTTCATCTCTCTCACATACACTTTGAAATAATAGTTAACAAATAAGTAAATAAATAAATAAAATATCTGTACATGTAAATTGGGCTCTGTTTCAGTTTTTACTTTTTTAGTTCTCTCTTTCCGCCGGCTTCTCTTCCGCTACTCCGCCGCGAATCTGTGAGACCCCGAATTTTATGAAATGAAAGTATTTAATTTTCTTATAATTATTATTCTATTTAATAAATGGTTAAATTAATAAAAGGTTAAAGTTAAGGGTGATATTTGAAAATTTTGCAAAGTAAGCAAGTTGATTTAAAATATTCGTCGTGTCGGGGAATATTCGATTGGTCGGGGAATATTCGTTTTAACAAGAAATATTCGTATGACGGCACAATCATTGGTGGACCCCACAACAAAATTATTGTCAAAGTTAGAAAACGACAGAAATATCTTTTTATAAAAAAAACTGTGATGCCCCCAAAATAGGTATACATCACCTATTCTGAGTCGCCAAATACATGGTACAGAATATAAATACAATCTTAAATATACAACATGAGCTGTGAGTTTTAATACAAATATTGTCTTCTAGAAAATATTCAAACTCAAAATAAGTCATCAATACATTTATTATCATACTATTTCATAGAATAGTGAGGACTACTAATGCTATCATCTGGACCGTCACTCCGTTCCCCGACTAGTCCCTGCTGCGTTCTCATTTCCTAAAGAGAACAATGAAAGTAAAAGGGTGAGCTCAACTAGCCCAGTAAGAAATATTATGACTAAGATAATGCAGAATAAATTATCGTTAGCCTTCAACAGTGTTAAACTGATATAATATAACAAACATCAAGTTTAACTGCAGCGGAACAAGCAATCCATTAAAAGAGTCAAGTAGAGAATAAAATCTACTATCTTTTATGATTTAAAAGGTTTTTCATCACTTTTATCGCTGGGACTCAGCTTAATAAATAATCATCATCCCTGTACTATGGTCAAGGATATTCATTAGTATCACAACCACAAATTATCAATGCACTATGGGCCAAGGATATTCGTGTATTCATCAATGGTCATGATCATGCTAACAACTGTCCATCAATGCACTACGGGCCAATGAGGACTTTTACCGCATCATTTGTAACATTACGGTCATGATTATACCGAATAATCCCTGGTCATAATCATACTAAGTCCATCTA
Organism: Panax notoginseng; assembly: GCA_016801055.1. Taxonomy (NCBI): domain Eukaryota; kingdom Viridiplantae; phylum Streptophyta; class Magnoliopsida; order Apiales; family Araliaceae; genus Panax; species Panax notoginseng. Next base: position 145,853,594 of record CM029023.1, read on the forward strand.
TGCAGTACAGGCCACAGATGACTTTCAACATAATATAAACATGAGGATGATGACAATGATAAAAGAATTCAATAAAACAAGTTCAAGAATTAATTTATCTAGGAACCAATAACGTCCAAATTGTCAACATGATACTTATTTGTGGAGTAAAATTCAAGAGTGCTCAGAAGAATATTTTCATGAAAAGATACTGGATGAAGCGCAAATATCAAGGATATTCTACTAATTTCATGGAGTATAAAAGTCAAAACTTTAACCAACTGAGTATAAGAGAATATATGAAACTGCAAATGGATTTTTGTCCGCCATGCGGTAATCCACTTAGACAGATCATTTCCATAATTTAATAAGGAATGAATACAAAGGATCATTCACCATGCATGTGATAAGTCACATAGACTGTAACAACCCCAAAATAGGTCCATTCCACCCAACCCATTCTGAGTCGTCAAATATATGGTACAGAAAACAACTACAACTTTATTACAACAATTGTCGTGCAAAATACAACAACACATATGCTGTGAGTTTGGATACAAATATATACCAAATGTGACTCATGTTCCAACCGTGGACATCACCTCACAATAACACCTTACATAAAGGTATAGTCAAAAACTGTTTTAGAAATTAGAATATTTGGGAAGTGCTCAAGGAAACCTTCGTACATGGGAGGCCACGCGTCTAGGTTATGATAGATATCATATGGCCACAGAATTATCCTTGGTTGACCCAATAGACCCCAAAGAAAAACGAAAAGATTACTATCATATTCTTCCCAATGGTGAGTCTTCTCTTGACTTATCATTATCTCCACTGTCTCTAATTGAGAATTATACTTCAAACAAACACCAAGATTATATAGGTAGTGCCCATAGATATACTCAGCAAGTGGATGAGCACAACCCTGTCCTATGATGACACGAGGTTGTATGTCATTAGACATCTTGTATGATAGTGACAAAACACCCTTCCAACGTTGGGTTCGCCTCACCCTATTTTCTTCACCAAATATAACTACTAAATGATGACCACCGTTCTATTCCCTTGTTACCCCCGCTCGACCCAGCTACACTCTTATTACCTGAAAGGAATTGTGAAGCAAAAGGGTGAGCACAACTAGCTCAGTAAATAATGTCATGACTACAGATAATTAAATTATGAATAGCCTTCATCAATAATAAATCAGAGATTTAGAACATATTGTAAATGATAAAAATTTCAACCATAGTCGCAGCGGAACATGCAATCATTAGAAGAGTCAAATAGACTATAAAGTCTATTATCTTCTTCATATTAAAAATCCATCAACAATGTTTTATCCCCGTAACATCAATCAACAATTCTGGTCCACAATCATATGAATAACTCATAACCCTAACTGTAGTTCTAAATTCCTCTTCTCATCCAGGACGAAGATAATTTTCATCACCTATCTTTACCTGAAACATCAAAGATCATGGTTATACCAAATCACATTTCCTGTTCATAATCATACTAATAAATCCATCTTTGCACTACGGCCAAAGATATTCATTTCTATCACCAGTTGGTCATGTTTATCTCAACATCTGTTCATCTTTGCACTACTGGCCAACGATATTCAACAACATGTCATCTTTGCACTACGGGCCAAAGATATTCATCAACAATTCATCTTTGCACTACAGGCCAAAGATATTCCTCAACAGTTCATATTTGCACTACAGGCCAAATATATTCATATCTCAAAGAAATATATAATCATTTCAGAATTTATATAAACAATAATTATAACCATGTTGATCAATTCACCTTTGCACTTAAGCTTAAGATATTCAATTATAAATTCAATGGTCATGATCATACCAGTCACAATTCAACTTTGCACTACAGGCCAAAGAGAACCCTAGTCATGATCATACCAATAATCTACCCATCTTTACACTCCAGTGAAAGAGAATTTCAACATCAGGGTTATAAAAATGTTATATATGATGATAAAAATAATATGATCAACATATAGTTTTAATCTCAAGAGTAATATTCGTAACTCATGAATAGTAACCCCGACACAAAAGATAGAAATTCTACAATAAAATTCATACCAATATTTCGGTATAATGATATTGAAAGAATAACATTACTTAAATTTATAAACAATTTATTTTAATTGTTTACACTTTACTAATTAATGCATTTAATCATCATAAAATGCCAACTCTTACAATTTCATCATCAATAACCAAAACCCTCATCAAAAATCTGCATATACCTCATATAGGATTCTCAAGCCATAAAATCCTATTTTCTAATTTTCTTTCTTCACAAAACATATTTAATTCATTTACTCATAACTAGACCATTTTCATGAAAAATACCAAATCAGTTCCAAAAATATTTCTTTTCTGAGATTTAGCATAATATAGTCCCATAGTGAACATATATTTTTCTCAGAATTTTTAAAAGTCATTTACTATTTTTCATATGGCCAAAACAGCCGAATATTTAGACATTTATCAAAAATTATACTTTTGTCCAAAAATTCTGAAATTTACAGAGTATACTTCTATCATACACATGTACTCCCAATAAAAATTTCATCAATTTTGGAGTTAACCACAAGGAATTATAAGCGGTTACTTTTAAAATAGTCTTTTCTCATAAAATTCATAACTCTTAATCTATACATCCAAAAATCACCATTTTTGGACACAATCAATAAAACTCATCAAAATATCATTTCAAATTTTTCCAGAATTTTTGAAGTTCAGAAAAATTACGAAACTGAAAATCATAACAACCCTTAAAATCCCTTAATATCCCTTACTATCCCTTACTATCCCTTACCTCAAAAGAGCAGTACTTCTGACTGGATATCGGATATGATGCTGAAGGAAACTTGCACTGATGAATAGCAACTCACCAAGTATCTAAAAACTCACAAAATATGCTTCATAATATAGAGAGAGAAAGAGAGAAAGCTTATGTTTCTGGTGTGTTTTTCAATTCTAACTTAGCCCTCTATTTATAGGAAAATTTTGGTAGGTTTGACCTGCAACTTGATGGCTTTACCTGCTACTATTCCCACCCACCACATTTGAAATATAATTCAGCACATTTCTTCACCAACCACAAGTGGGGCCCACCAATTCTAGAATTTTCATCAAAATGATAAACTCTAAAAATTCAACAATTTCTGAACCAGTCATCTCGTAAAATTCATAATAAATCATACGTTCATTTTTAACGGTTCAAAATTTGTGGACATATACTCAACTTATATATGTATAACATATCCAAAAATTACCACGATCCAACGGTCGGATTAAAAATTATAACCCCCGCAATATTTCTCAAAAACCCTGATTTTTAATACCTCCATTCCGACAAAAATACTGATAAAAACCTCAACATTAACTCCTTCATTTTTAACCACAAAAATATATCCCTCATTTATATCCACATAAAATAAATATTTTCTTATCATATGAATCAATAATTAATTATTCACAAATAATATTACAGAATCACATTTATGACAACCAGGCCGTTCCCAGGAAAGAGGGGGCTTTCCAATAAGGATTTCTCCTTACTGGCGCGCAATTAGATGACCAAACCTCTCCTTAGACAGAACTTTCTAGACATTGCCAATAATGTTATCTAATAATATTATTCAAATAATATGAATTATTGATCTGATAATGGAAAATACTGTGCAACAACAATTATTGAAACAACAATAATATAAAATATCAACGCAACAATTATTGAATCAATAAAATAAAATATTGAACAGTAATTACTGTAACAATTATTGAGTAGTGCCTTCTTACGTAAGAATCAATAATTTCAAAAATACTGTGCAATACCGTGTGCTACTGTGCAATAACGCGTATTACTGTATTTTAACCACCGGGTATTCCAACAGTGTTAACGGTAACAACTACGCCGTTATTTGTAAAAATTTAAATTTGTCGTTTTCTTCACCCGACAGTTATTCTGTTATGGGGCCCACAAATAGCTGCGCCGTCGTACGAATATTCCCCGACAGAAAGAATATTTCACGACCAAACGAATATTCCCCGACAACAATGATTATTTTATAACCACTTGTTATTTTGAAAAAAAATCATATTTCACCCATAACTTTAAACTTTTATCAATTTAACCATTTACTGAATAGTAATTATAAGAAAAATTGAATACTTTTATTTCATAAAATTCGGGGTCTTACAATCTCCCCTCCTTATGAAATTTCGTCCTCGAAATTTACGTACCTGGTATTTCAAAGAATTGAGAATACCTTCCTTTCATTTCAGATTCTATCTTCCTTGTCATCATAATTTCTCCATTGCTCATCTCCTGTATTTCAAATATCATTCTAGAATACAGCTTCAAAACAAGGGTTAATTTAACAAATTAACATATCACATAATATCCCGATATTATGACTGACCAACAAATAAGCTTAGGTAGGACACACTAGCGAAGGATTTACTCATCTCTCCCCTCCTAGTTTTATTCCCCGATCTCCGCCAGAGATCATATCCCTAAGCTCTGATACCAAATGTAACGACCCCAAAATAGGTCCATTCCACCCAACCCATTCTGAGTCGTCAAATACATGGTACAGAAAACAACTACAACTTTATTACAACAATTGTCGTGCAAAATACAACAACACATATGCTGTGAGTTTGGATACAAATATATACCAAATGTGACTCATGTTCCAACCGTGGACATCACCTCACAATAACACCTTACATAAAGGTATAGTCAAAAACTGTTTTAGAAATTAGAATCTTTGGGAAGTGCTCAAGGAAACCTTCGTACATGGGAGGCCACGCGTCTAGGTTATGATAGATATCATATGGCCACAGAATTATCCTTGGTTGACCCAATAGACCCCAAAGAAAAACGAGAAGATTACTATCATATTCTTCCCAATGGTGAGTCTTCTCTTGACTTATCATTATCTCCACTGTCTCTAATTGAGAATTATACTTCAAACAAACACCAAGATTATATAGGTAGTGCCCATAGATATACTCAGCAAGTGGATGAGCACAACCCTGTCTTATGATGACACGAGGTTGTATGTCATTAGACATCTTGTATGATAGTGACAAAACACCCTTCCAACGTTGGGTTCGCCTCACCCTATTTTCTTCACCAAATATAACTACTAAATGATGACCACCGTTCTATTCCCTTGTTACCCCCGCTCGACCCAGCTACACTCTTATTACCTGAAAGGAATTGTGAAGCAAAAGGGTGAGCACAACTAGCTCAGTAAAGAATATCATGACTAAAGATAATTAAATTATCAATAGCCTTCATCAATAATAAATCAGAGATTTAGAACATATGGTAAATGATAAAAATTTCAACCATAGTTGCAGCGGAACGAGCAATCCATTAGAAGAGTCAAATAGACTATAAAGTCTATTATCTTCTCCATGTTAAAAATCCACCAACAATGTTTTATCCCTGTAACATCAATCAACAATTCTGGTCCACAATCATATGAATAACTCATAATCATAATTGTAGTTCTAAATTCCTCTTCTCATCCAGGACGAAGATAATTTTCATCACCTGTCTTTACCTGAAACATCAAAGATCATGGTTATACCAAATCACATTTCCTGTTCATAATCATACTAATAAATCCATCTTTGCACTACGGCCAAAGATATTCATTTGTATCACCAGTTGGTCATGTTTATCTCAACATCTGTTCATCTTTGCACTACTGGCCAAAGATATTCAACAACATGTCATCTTTGCACTACGGGCCAAAGATATTCATCAACAATTCATCTTTGCACTACAGGCCAAAGATATTCATCAACAATTCATATTTGCACTACAGGCCAAATATATTCATATCTCAAAGAAATATATAATCATTTCAGAATTTATATAAACAATAATTATAACCATGTTGATCAATTCACCTTTGCACTTAAGCTTAAGATATTCAATTATAAATTCAATGGTCATGATCATACCAGTCACAATTCAACTTTGCACTACAGGCCAAAGAGAACCCTAGTCATGATCATACCAATAATCTACCCATCTTTACACTCCAGTGAAAGAGAATTTCAACATCAGGGTTATAAAAATGTTATATATGATGATAAAAATAATATGATCAACATATAGTTTTAATCTCAAGAGTAATATTCGTAACTCATGAATAGTAACCCCGACACAAAAGATAGAAATTCTACAATAAAATTCATACCAATATTTCGGTATAATGATATTGAAAGAATAACATTACTTAAATTTATAAACAATTTATTTTAATTGTTTACACTTTACTAATTAATGCATTTAATCATCATAAAATGCCAACTCTTACAATTTCATCATCAATAACCAAAACCCTCATCAAAAATCTGCATATACCTCATATAGGATTCTCAAGCCATAAAATCCTATTTTTCAATTTTCTTTCTTCACAAAACATATTTAATTCATTTACTCATAACTAGACCATTTTCATGAAAAATACCAAATCAGTTCCAAAAATATTTCTTTTCTGGGATTTAGCATAATATAGTCCCATAGTGAACATATATTTTTCTCAGAATTTTTAAAAGTCATTTACTATTTTTCATATGGCCAAAACAGCCGAATATTTAGACATTTATCAAAAATTGTACTTTTGTCCAAAAATTCTGAAATTTACAGAGTATACTTCTATCATATACATGTACTCCCAATAAAAATTTCATCAATTTTGGAGTTAACCACAAGGAATTATAAGCGGTTACTTTTAAAATAGTCTTTTCTCATAAAATTCATAACTCTCAATCTATACATCCAAAAATCACCATTTTTGGACACAATCAATAAAACTCATCAAAATATCATTTCAAATTTTTCCAGAATTTTTGAAGATCAGAAAAATTACGAAACTGAAAATCATAACAACCCTTAAAATCCCTTAATATCCCTTACTATCCCTTACTATCCCTTACCTCAAAAGAGCAGTACTTCTGACTGGATATCGGATATGATGCTGAAGGAAACTTGCACTGATGAATAGCAACTCACCAAGTATCTAAAAACTCACAAAATATGCTTCATAATATAGAGAGAGAAAGAGAGAAAGCTTATGTTTCTGGTGTGATTTTCAATTCTAACTTAGCCCTCTATTTATAGGAAAATTTTGGTAGGTTTGACCTGCAACCTGATGGCTTTACCTGCTACTATTCCCACCCACCACATTTGAAATATAATTCAGCACATTTCTTCACCAACCACAAGTGGGGCCCACCAATTCTAGAATTTTCCACCAAAATGATAAACTCCAAAAATTCAACAATTTCTGAACCAGTCATCTCGTAAAATTCATAATAAATCATACGTTCATTTTTAACGGTTCAAAATTTGTGGACATATACTCAACTTATATATGTATAACATATCCAAAAATTACCACGATCCAACGGTCGGATTAAAAATTATAACCCCCGCAAAATATCTCAAAAACCCTGATTTTTAATACCTCCATTCCGACAAAAATACTGATAAAAACCTCAACATTAACTCCTTCATTTTTAACCACAAAAATATATCCCTCATTTATATCCACATAAAATAAATATTTTCTTATCATATGAATCAATAATTAATTATTCACAAATAATATTACAGAATCACATTTATGACAACCAGGCCGTTCCCAGGAAAGAGGGGGCTTTCCAATAAGGATTTCTCCTTACTGGCGCGCAATTAGATGACCAAACCTCTCCTTAGACAGAACTTTCTAGACATTGCCAATAATGTTATCTAATAATATTATTCAAATAATATGAATTATTGATCTGATAATGGAAAATACTGTGCAGCAACAATTATTGAAACAACAATAATATAAAATATCAACGCAGCAATTATTGAATCAATAAAATAAAATATTGAACAGTAATTACTGTAACAATTATTGAGTAGTGCCTTCTTACGTAAGAATCAATAATTTCAAAAATACTGTGCAATACCGTGTGCTACTGTGCAATAACGCGTATTACTGTATTTTAACCACCGGGTATTCCAACAGTGTTAACGGTAACAACTACGCCGTTATTTGTAAAAACTCAAATTTGTCGTTTTCTTCACCCGACAGTTATTCTGTTATGGGGCCCACAAATAGCTGCGCCGTCGTACGAATATTCCCCGACAGAAAGAATATTCCACGACCAAACGAATATTCCCGACAACAATGATTATTTTATAACCACTTGTTATTTTGAAAAAAAATCACATTTCACCCATAACTTTAAACTTTTATCAATTTAACCATTTACTGAATAGTAATTATAAGAAAAATTGAATACTTTTATTTCATAAAATTCGGGGTCTTACAATCTCCCCTCCTTATGAAATTTCGTCCTCGAAATTTACGTACCTGGTATTTCAAAGAATTGAGAATACCTTCCTTTCATTTCAGATTCTATCTTCCTTGTCATCATAATTTCTCCATTGCTCATCTCCTGTATTTCAAATATCATTCTAGAATACAGCTTCAAAACAAGGGTTAATTTAGCAAATTAACATATCACATAATATCCCGATATTATGACTGACCAACAAATAAGCTTAGGTAGGACACACTAGCGAAGGATTTACTCATCTCTCCCCTCTTAGTTTTATTCCCCGATCTCCGCCAGAGATCATATACCTAAGCTCTGATACCAAATGTAACGACCCCAAAATAGGTCCATTCCACCCAACCCATTCTGAGTCGTCAAATACATGGTACAGAAAACAACTACAACTTTATTACAACAATTATCGTGCAAAATACAACAACACATATGCTGTGAGTTTGGATACAAATATATACCAAATGTGACTCATGTTCCAACCGTGGACATCACCTCACAATAACACCTTACATAAAGGTATAGTCAAAAACTGTTTTAGAAATTAGAATCTTTGGGAAGTGCTCAAGGAAACCTTCGTACATGGGAGGCCACGCGTCTAGGTTATGATAGATATCATATGGCCACAGAATTATCCTTGGTTGACCCAATAGACCCCAAAGAAAAACGAGAAGATTACTATCATATTCTTCCCAATGGTGAGTCTTCTCTTGACTTATCATTATCTCCACTGTCTCTAATTGAGAATTATACTTCAAACAAACACCAAGATTATATAGGTAGTGCCCATAGATATACTCAGCAAGTGGATGAGCACAACCCTGTCCTATGATGACACGAGGTTGTATGTCATTAGACATCTTGTATGATAGTGACAAAACACCCTTCCAACGTTGGGTTCGCCTCACCCTATTTTCTTCACCAAATATAACTACTAAATGATGACCACCGTTCTATTCCCTTGTTACCCCCGCTCGACCCAGCTACACTCTTATTACCTGAAAGGAATTGTGAAGCAAAAGGGTGAGCACAACTAGCTCAGTAAAGAATGTCATGACTAAAGATAATTAAATTATCAATAGCCTTCATCAATAATAAATCAGAGATTTAGAACATATGGTAAATGATAAAAATTTCAACCATAGTTGCAGCGGAACATGCAATCCATTAGAAGAGTCAAATAGACTATAAAGTCTATTATCTTCTCCATGTTAAAAATCCATCAACAATGTTTTATCCCGTAACATCAATCAACAATTCTGGTCCACAATCATATGAATAACTCATAATCATAACTGTAGTTCTAAATTCCTCTTCTCATCCAGGACGAAGATAATTTTCATCACCTATCTTTACCTGAAACATCAAAGATCATGGTTATACCAAATCACATTTCCTGTTCATAATCATACTAATAAATCCATCTTTGCACTACGGCCAAAGATATTCATTTGTATCACCAGTTGGTCATGTTTATCTCAACATCTGTTCATCTTTGCACTACTGGCCAAAGATATTCAACAACATGTCATCTTTGCACTACGGGCCAAAGATATTCATCAACAATTCATCTTTGCACTACAGGCCAAAGATATTCCTCAACAGTTCATATTTGCACTACAGGCCAAATATATTCATATATCAAAGAAATATATAATCATTTCAGAATTTATATAAACAATAATTATAACCATGTTGATCAATTCACCTTTGCACTTAAGCTTAAGATATTCAATTATAAATTCAATGGTCATGATCATACCAGTCACAATTCAACTTTGCACTACAGGCCAAAGAGAACCCTAGTCATGATCATACCAATAATCTACCCATCTTTACACTCCAGTGAAAGAGAATTTCAACATCAGGGTTATGAAAATGTTATATATGATGATAAAAATAATATGATCAACATATAGTTTTAATCTCAAGAGTAATATTCGTAACTCATGAATAGTAACCCCGACACAAAAGATAGAAATTTTACAATAAAATTCATACCAATATTTCGGTATAATGATATTGAAAGAATAACATTACTTAAATTTATAAACAATTTATTTTAATTGTTTACACTTTACTAATTAATGCATTTAATCATCATAAAATGCCAACTCTTACAATTTCATCATCAATAACCAAAACCCTCATCAAAAATCTGCATATACCTCATATAGGATTCTCAAGCCATAAAATCCTATTTTCCAATTTTCTTTCTTCACAAAACATATTTAATTCATTTACTCATAACTAGACCATTTTCATGAAAAATACCAAATCAGTTCCAAAAATATTTCTTTTCTGGGATTTAGCATAATATAGTCCCATAGTGAACATATATTTTTCTCAGAATTTTTAAAAGTCATTTACTATTTTTCATATGGCCAAAACAGCCGAATATTTAGATATTTATCAAAAATTATACTTTTGTCCAAAAATTCTGAAATTTACAGAGTATACTTCTATCATACACATGTACTCCCAATAAAAATTTCATCAATTTTGGAGTTAACCACAAGGAATTATAAGCGGTTACTTTTAAAATAGTCTTTTCCCGTAAAATTCATAACTCTTAATCTATACATCCAAAAATCACCATTTTTGGACACAATCAATAAAACTCATCAAAATATCATTTCAAATTTTTCCATAATTTTTGAAGATCAGAAAAATTACGAAACTGAAAATCATAACAACCCTTAAAATCCCTTAATATCCCTTACTATCCCTTACTATCCCTTACCTCAAAAGAGCAGTACTTCTGACTGGATATCGGATATGATGCTGAAGGAAACTTGCACTGATGAATAGTAACTCACCAAGTATCTAAAAACTCACAAAATATGCTTCATAATATAGAGAGAGAAAGAGAGAAAGCTTATGTTTCTGGTGTGTTTTTCAATTCTAACTTAGCCCTCTATTTATAGGAAAATTTTGGTAGGTTTGACCTGCAACTTGATGGCTTTACCTGCTACTATTCCCACCCACCACATTTGAAATATAATTCAGCACATTTTTTCACCAACCACAAGTGGGGCCCACCAATTCTAGAATTTTCCATCAAAATGATAAACTCTAAAAATTTAACAATTTCTGAACCAGTCATATCGTAAAATTCATAATAAATCATACGTTCATTTTTAACAGTTCAAAATTTGTGGACATATACTCAACTTATATATGTATAACATATCCAAAAATTATCACGATCCAACGGTCGGATTAAAAATTATAACACCTGCAATATTTCTCAAAAACCCTGATTTGATTTTTAATACCTCCATTCCGATAAAAATACTGATAAAACACCTCAACATTAACTCCTTCATTTTTAACCACAAAAATATATCCCTCATTTATATCCACATAAAATAAATATTTTCTTATCATATGAATCAATAATTAATTATTCACAAATAATATTACAGAATCACATTTATGACAACCAGGCCGTTCCCAGGAAAGAGGGGGCTTTCCAATATGGATTTCTCCTTACTGGCGCGCAATTAGATGACCAAACCTCTCCTTAGACAGAACTTTCTAGACATTGCCAATAATGTTATCTAATAATATTATTCAAATAATATGAATTATTGATCTGATAATGGAAAATACTGTGCAGCAACAATTATTGAAACAACAATAATATAAAATATCAATGCAACAATTATTGAATCAATAAAATAAAATATTGAACAGTAATTACTGTAACAATTATTGAGTAGTGCCTTCTTACGTAAGAATCAATAATTTCAAAAATAATGTGCAATACCGTGTGCTACTGTGCAATAACGTGTATTACTGTATTTTAATCACAGGGTATTCCAACAGTGTTAACGGTAACAACTACGCCGTTATTTGTAAAAATTTAAATTTGTCGTTTTCTTCACCCGACAGTTATTCTGTTATGGGGCCCACAAATAGCTGCGCCGTCGTACGAATATTCCCCGACAGAAAGAATATTTCACGACCAAACGAATATTCCCCGACAACAATGATTATTTTATAACCACTTGTGTATTTTGAAAAAAAATCACATTTCACCCATAACTTTAAACTTTTATCAATTTAACCATTTACTGAATAGTAATTATAAGAAAAATTGAATACTTTTATTTCATAAAATTCGGGGTCTTACATAGACAGGTTATTCCAACAGAATAATAAAGAATGGAATAACAGAAAAAATCACTATGCATGTGATAGACCGAACAGACAGGTTATTCCAACAGAATAATAAAAAATGAAACCAAGTCATGCGTAAACCGCACAGACAGGATGTTCTAACAGAATAAAAAATAATGGAACTAGGTCATGCATAAACGCACAGACAGGATGTTCCAACAGAATGATAAATAATAAAACTAGGTCATGCGTAAACCGCACAGACAGGGTGTTATAACAGAATAATAAATAATGGAACCAGGTCATGCGTAAACGCACAGACAGGATATTCCAATAGAATAATAAAGAATGGAATAACTGAAGAATTTCATCATGTATGCGGTACTTCGCATATACAGGTTATTCCAACAGAATAATAAGGAGTGGAATAACAGAAGAATTTCACCATGTATGCGGTACTTCGCATATACAGGTTATTCCAACATAATAATAAAGAATGGAATAACAGAAGAATTTCACCAAGTATAAGGTAGTCCACGTATACAAGTTATTCCAACATAATAATAAAGAATGGAATAACATAAGTTCTCTTCATGAATAATAAAGAAATAATACCCCTTACCTTAGAAGAAACTGGATATAGGAGTAGTGAAGTAGCAAAATACTTTTTTTCTTTCTCTCTATAGTTTCTCTCTCTAGAGTTTTAGTGAATTCGTAAGAAATAATGAAGAAATGAGCTTCTATTTATAGGAGAATTGACTGAATAGTAACTAATTCATGAACGATCCATATTGATTTACTATGCAGTATTAATAAACTATTCTAATAAAATAAAATCTTTTAAATAAAATAAAATATATTCTATTTATAATATAATAAAACGAATAACTTTATAAAAGTATTCTGTTTTATATAAAAAGATTTTACTATGCAGACACTATGCAAATACTATGCATAATAGAATATTATATATTCTATTTATAGTCTAATAAAACAAATAACTTTATAAAAGTATTCTATTTTATATAAAAAGATTTTATTATGCAAACACTATGCAGACACTATGTAAACACTATGCATAATAGAATATCATATATTCTATTTATAGTCTAATAAAATAAATAACTTTATAAAAGTATTCTGTTTTATATAAAAAAATTTCTGTTTTATTACATTTATAATAATAATAAAACAAAACTTATCACCTTTATTATAATTCACAATATTAATCGACCAGGTTGTTCCCAGGAAAGAGGGGGCTTTTCAATAAGAATTTCTCCCTATTGGCGCGCAATTAGGTGACCAAACCTCTCCTTGACAGAACTTCTAGACATCGTTAATATTGCAAATAATAATATAAAAAACTTTGTCATCTCAATTATTGATTTAATAACATAACATATTATACAGATGCTACTGTGACAATATTTGAATCAATAATATGAGAGATATGATGCAGCAATTACTGTAGCAATAATTGAGTACAACTGATTGATTTCTTACGTAAGCATCAATAATCAATACCGTGTGCTACTATGCAACCATGCGTATTACTATACTTTTACTACCGAGTAGTTGAACAGTTTTGACGGTAACACTTTTGCCGTTATTATTATAAAAAGATAGTTCTGTCATTTTCTTACTACGACAATACTTTCATTGTGGGGTCCACCAATGATTATGCCGTCGTACGGATATTTCCCGACAGAAAGAATATTCTCCGACCAAACGAATATTAAATAACAACTTGCATACTTTAAAAAATTTATAAATACTACCCACAACTATAACACTATCTCAAATCCACACCATAATATTAAAAAATATATTTCGAGAAAATTAAATCTTTATTCATAAAATTTGGGGTCTCACAATCTCCGCTCGTTATGAAATTTCGCCCTCGAAATTTACGTACGTACCTGGTATGCCGAATAGGTGAGGATACCTTGACTTCACTTCAAATTCTAACTCTCACTATAAGAAAAAGGTTTATCAGCGACCGCCTATCAGCGACCGTGTATAGTCGCAAATAGACATCAGCGACCGCATGCGTCGCTAATGGGTGTCGCATAAAATCTGGTTGCTAAGGTGCACATCCGCGACCACTATTAGCGACCGCAATATCTGCGACCGATAAGAGCGACCGAAATGACAAATTCGGTCACTGAGCTGAGTCAGCATAGACCAAGAGCAAATGTGACGTGATCCACGTGTCAGCGACCGTTATCCGCGACCGAATACGGTCGCGGATAGTCTCAAATATAAATTCGGTCGCTATGAAAAAAATATAAACAGATTTTCACTGTTTTGCAGAATTCCCAAAAACCTGTACCTGTTTTGTACCTGCTTTATCCCAACACACATACACAACAAGATAAACAGCATACACAATAATATAAACATCCATTGTATACCCACCAACACATACACCAAACTAGTTTCAAAACTAGTTTAAATAACATAACTGAATATACAAGTTATGAACATACACATGCAATAATAACATTTCAAAACTTGTTTAAGTAACATACATACATCTAAAGAAAAACTTGTAAAAGTACAAGCTTATACTATAACTACAAAAGTGATATATATATATATATATATATATATATATATATATATATATATATATATAAAGCAGGTACGTCAAGCATCATCGCCTCCTTGATCACCCTGTAATTAACAAAATAATAAAATAAGTTACAAATATACACTAACTGTGTTAATATTGGTATATTACGACAATATATACAACAAATTGATTTTATACCTTGTCGCTATCCCCATGCTGTGATGCTGCTGCTGCCGCCACTGCTTTAGCTAACTTCTCAGAATCCAGAGCCCCCAGATGCCCGCCCAGTATCGTCAGAAGATTTTGATCTTGACATATAGCTCTAACACAGTCAGCCGGAGTATGAACAGCTGGATGGCTCGATGACTGTGTAGACTGGGTAGAAGAGCAGCCTGAGCGACTGAAGGATGGGCGTCGTCGTTGTCCTTGACCTTTAATGTAGTTCTTCTTCACAACAGACGTCCTCTCCCATAACTCTTGATCAATAGACGGACGTGGAGTGCCTTCAGGATAGCGTTCATTCAATAAACGCTTATAAGTGTCCTGTCATCATGTTAACAATTAAATAGTAAAAAATAAATTAATTCTGTAAGCATTGATAAACAAGATCAAGTTGTTAAAATTTATTACCGTTATCTGGATAGCCTCAGGCAGACCATCACGGGTGGCCACGTACACATCCAGCCAATGGATAGGTGTACCTTGAGACTGAGACTCCTATACAAAAAAAAGCATAATATTACTAAATAAAAATGTGATATATTTTCTACAATTCATGATTTTAAACATATTAAAAATTGTAATTAAATACGTACCCTGGCAGTGATATGCTGCAACTGTGAAATATTACCGCCCTTGTATGTCCCTTTAGCCTTTTTGCCTTCGGGTACACCCGAGGATCTGTTGCTTGCGGCAGTCTTTCGTCTTTTTACCCAGCTCTCAGCCCTCCATTGGCCACACATCTCAGCCCATATGGCCTGGGTGCACCACCAGGGACTATGCTCGTGCATGTAATCTTCTCCCTGACCTGGATGGTCGATCTCTGCATTGTGAAGGGTTTTTTGTCTTTCTTTATTCAAATTGTCTTTGGTGCAGACCGCGCACTTCTGCCAGAATAATGTCTGTATCACTGAAACCTGCGCGTCCTCCCATCTATACCGTTTCTACAAATAAAACAACAATAAAAATATTACTAAATAATTATCCTTCAAATACTAAATAATTATCCTTTCTCATAATTAAAAGAACATACCTGAAATTCTGCCCAAACAGCATCCTTGTGGGCGATAGGTGTGCTCGCCCACGTAATCACAGGTGTAGGCCAATTCTGTAAACACAGCTGTGATATACACTTGACGATCTTATTATCTGAAAAATCACTATAATATACAACATCAATTAACATATATTAAAGCAAATTATATCTAAGTTATAATACTTATGAACATTTTTCAAACTTATACTTATAATACTTTAAAAAAATTCGCCAGAGTCTCCCCTACAATATAGACTAGCCACATGCACGACGACATGCATATATGGACATTTCTAGGCACCCAATACACAAACCAAGAGAAATATACAAATTTTTAATACAATATATAAGACACGAACAATAACGATTGAATGGAATCTTAAATGCTTATATATAAATGATATATGCGGGACGTACGTGCTATTCGGAGGAGGGCGAATCTGAATAAGAATCCGATCATCTGGATTACTAGGGGCCTTGGGCACATGATTAGGCCCCCTACCCAAGCCGCGTTTTTTCTGCGCTGCTTCAGAAGCCATCTATATATTACAAATTTCAAGATGTTATTATGAGTCATGTTTGATTACATGTATATATGACAATAAACATGACAGTGATATAAACATATATATATATATATATATATATATATATATATATATATATATGAATATAAAATGACAATAAACAAAAGTTGCATTTAAATAGTTTAGTACATAAACATGCATGACAGTGATATAAACATGTATATATATGAATATAAAAAACATGTAATACTAAACATACATTTCATTTGTTCAGAATCATGTAATGCTAAACATACATTTTATTTGTTCAGAATCATGTAATGTTAAACATACATTTCAAGTGTCAGTGTCTGATTCAGAATTATCTTGTATATGTGTTGCAGATTCATAACCATCATCTGTTTCAGATTCAGTGTCAGATTCAGTCAATAACTCTTCCTCCTCAGTATCAATGTCATCTGACACAAGTATTGACTCAGGATCTATTTCATGTGGCTCATCTCCACCATCTAACTGGATTACTTCATTGTCGTCCTCCACATTTATTATAGTTTGACTATGAAGCATCTGCTCTTGATAAATCTCCCCATCAACTAATTCTCCACGCTCTTGTAATCATTGTACATTTAGTTTTTTTATTGAATTTGATTGAATGTATGCTAGATATGTTTATTATTTGTGTTAGATTTCATTACTCTTGAGTATTGATTTTTGAATTATAATCATGATTTAATATATTTTTTTATAAATAAATTTAGTATTTATTTGAATTGTATAAAGTAAATATTCTACAAATAAGTTTAATTTTTTTAATAGATAAATTGATAAATTTTTTTATATATTTACTAAATATTATATATAATATATAATAATAATAATTAATATATTTAATTATTTATTATTTATTATATATTAATGACACCACTAAGACACTAACTCAATAACGGTCCTACTTCTTGTCGGACATCTCACATAAAATAACAAGCACATACAAAGAAGAGCTAAACAGACGTAAAGGAACCAAATGGTAAGCAAGAACCACTACTCCATAATGTTTAAATAAACTATAGCTGTCTTACGACCATCTACCATCATTTCCAACTTTGACTGTGTATCTTCACCCATTAATTGACACTTGTATCACTTCTCTACCAACCTTTATAGTGTTAGGATACCAGAATACCATTAGCATTAAACTTTGAAAAAGAACAAGTTAACCTTTATAGTGTTAAGATAATAGAATACCATTAGATTGACATCAAAACTGAATGATTCTAGTCACAAAAATTGCCTATTACTATTGGCTTTTAAAAACAACACCATTACCAACACAATTTGATTACCATGAATAAAGAGCACCACATCAAACAACATACAATTGCGTATTCTTAAGTTTCTTTTAGGTGCAGGTACTTCTGAATTCTTACACGTACTAGACACTTTGAAAACTCAACACTTTCCACTAGAGAACAAATGAACTTGTTTTTGTTCTCTTATTCCTAATTTAAGTATATTTTTAGATAGATAATATACTAGATCTTCTACACATTTTCACCCAAAATATTATACAGTCTCCTCTACTAAACTCAAATTTTAACATACTATATAAGATGAACCTGTCCAATTTTTTTCACTTGGACAAAAACGAGGTTGTCATTATTTTTCTAGTTCCTCTGTCAATGACATTAATCAATAATACAAAGAATATTTGGTAAAATAGTGAAAAGTCCATTGAACCCCAATACAGAGAATATGCCAAGAGTCCCACAGGCTTGAGCGATCAAACTTTCACAAATTAGATAACTAATACTGAACAATTTAATCACTCAGTTTTATGACAAATAAGAATTCATGTCCATTTTAATGAAATAGCAAAACTAATACTGAACAAATTTAGTCTAGGTACCCAAAATAGTTAATCTATCAAATAGTTTGTTACATATCAAATACTTCACAGTCGTAAATCAGGGTTGCACATATGATTTTGTTACCTGTGCAGGTAGCGGTGGTGTCGGCGGCGGTTGTGGTGATGGTGATAGTGGGTGGCGACGGCGACTGTGGTGGTGGTGGTGGTGATGGTGATGGTGGCGACGGGGGCTGTGGTGGTGGTGATGGTGGCGGCGACCGTTTTCCCCCCTTCTCCCCCTTCTCTTCTCCCCCTTCTCCCTATTCTTTTCTCCCTCTTTTTTTTCTTCTGTCGATCGAGAGTTACGAACTGGAATTAGAACAGATTAATTGGAAGATATCAGCGACAGATATTCGCGACCGCATGCGGTCGCTAATTTTAAATGATGTGGAAATATCCGCGACCGCATGCGGTCGCTGATGGTGAGTGGTCGCAAATTACTAAGGCGCCAACATTTCGTGCCAATTTTTTGGAGGTAAAATTGAACCTGCGACCGAATAGCGACCGAACCCGGTCGCTACCATACTATAGCCACCAAATTAAGGGCGGTCGCGAATAGCGGTCGCTAGTAATACTTTCTGCGACCAAAAGGTGTGGTCGCTGATTGTTTTGGTCGCTATTAGATCATTTTCTTGTAGTGTCTTGAGGTATAACCTTTGAGTGTCGAATATAATCCTTCTTATCCAAGATTTTAATACGTATCCCCTCATACATTAAATCTTCTGATGTCTCGTCCAATTCCAATTCAATAATGTGGTTCGGGTTGTCCACATATTTACGTAACATCGATACGTTAAAAACGTTATGAACACGCGACATAGTTGGCGGTAAAACGAGTCTATAGGCCACAGTTCCTACTCGATCAAGGATTTCAAATGGGCCAATAAAATCGAGGGTTGAGATTTCCTCTCTTCGTCGATTCTTGCTTCTAGAATAACGCCTTCTTGAACTTTCTTCTTCACATTCATCAGCTTCAGGTGTGTAGTTTGAGCGGCTTTAACTTTATCGATTAAAGTCGATTCTAATCGTATATTCGTTATCTTTACGTAGGTCCCTAGAGTCTTTAACTCTATCTTTATCATTTATAAGTTATACGAAATGAGTTTTTGTGTTAATAACATCGCACTCGTAAACGCATATGATCTTCTATTCAACGCATTAGCTACCACGTTCGCTCTTCCACGAAGATATTGAATGGTATAGTCGTAATCTTCAACAGCTCGAGCCAACGTCCTTGGCGCATGATACGTTCGTTTTGGTTGAAGAAATATTTAAGGGTTTTAGAAATGGGTTTTGTACTGGGGTCAATACAAAATTCAATTTCACGCTCTGGGGTAGGCCAAGAAGTCTTCAAGAATACGTCAGGAAATTTATTAACAATAGAAATATCATTCAAAATTGTGACTCTCATCCAAGATTTGGATAGTACGTCACATTGATATCTATCAACTTGTCATCGTCATTCACGACATCGCCTACAGAAAGTCTGGCCTCTGTGCATTCCACACAAGGAAGTCCACAACGAAAGGACCGGGGCTCTTTACTTATGGCTTGATATGACAATGATTGACTTTAGTGGTTTGGTTGCTTGAATTCGCATAACAGGTTTGTTAGGAATATGAAAGCTAACCAACTTACGAAAAGCTTGATGAGTAGTTAACCAATCAATCCCTAAAATTACATCAAATGCAAGTATTTTCAAAGAGATAAGATCGACATGTAACGTGAAAGTGTCGATTTGAATTAAACAAGATTTATAAACAGTGGAGGTAACGAAGGTTTCTACTAACGAAGTTTCAATAAGTCAAAGTCTAACTTCTCTGGGGTCAAATTTAAACGTTGAGCGCAAGCAAGAGAGATAAATAATGGGTAGAACCGATATCGAATAAGGTATAGACTTCGTAAGCGTTTATGATTAACTTACCCATGACTTCGTTCGAGTTCCTCGACAAACCCTCTCATTTAAACTACCGGTTTTGACTTGTCTGAGACATCCTTTGGTGCCTTCATCCTAGCTGAACTTGTCTTCGGTGAATGACAAAATTGGCCTAGGTGACTTTCGGTTCCATAATTATAACATGCTTTGGACGGCATCGCGCAGTTTGGACTGTTGTGTCCCTCCCCTCCGTATTTGAAGCATATGATAGGTGGTCGTTCTCCTTCCTTAACAACGGGTGCTGGTGCTGACGTATTTCCATCATTATTGAACCTTCTCTTCTTGAAATTTCCACTCCTATTATCTTGGCCATGATTACCACCGAAGTGGTTACCATTCTGGGCATGATAATTTCCTCCACGATGGTTATCATTGTTTCGATGGCTGTTGCCACCGGTATGATTATTATCGTGTTGCTGGTCATTACCTTTTGGTTGTGCTGACTCATTATCGCGCTCCAATAACTGAGCCCTATTCACAATATCTGAATATAAACAAAGTTTATGAGAAATGAGGTATTGACGTATATCGGGTTTCAAACCTCTAAGAAACATTCGAGTCATTCGCTCCTCATTATTGACCAAATGGGATGCAAACCGAGATAACTCCACAAATTTAGCCTCGTATTGCGACACGGTCATATTGTTTTGCTCCAACTTGATGAATTCTACCTCCTTTATATGACGAATACTTTCAGAAAAGTACTTGTCGTTGAACAACTCTTGAAACTTCTCCCAAGACATCTTGAGTGCGTCAGGCTGGGTACGTTTTACAGATTCCCACCAGTAATCTGCTTCTTCAAGTAACATAAAGGTGGCAAAGGGAACCTTTTGCTCCTCGGAGCATCCCAAGACATCAAATATCTTGGTGGTCTGCTTTAACCACGTCTCCGCCTTAAGTGGTTCTGGCATTCCCAAAAACTCCGGTGGTCCCAGCTCCTTGAACTGCTCAGCGGTGACCGACCGTGGGTTGCCATTATTTCCACCTACATTTTGAACAGGAGTCGCTCTCACCTGATGTTGCATGAATTGCATAAAGCCTCTGAACATCCCATCGTTCATCATCTGATCGGTGTTGTTGCTTACCTGAGGATTATTGTCTTCCTTTTGCACATTATCATAGGTATTGATCGTTGGTGACTCAACGGTCTCATGTGCTTCATTGCTTATCTCAATATTTTTTGATGCCATTTTCAAATACTGCCACAAAACAAGGGTTAATTGACATATCACATATTATCAATATACTCTGACCGACCAATTAAATACCAAATAAACTTAGGTAGGTCATACTAGCGAAGAAATTCTCCGTCTCTCCCCTCCTAGTTCTTGTCTCACATCTCAGCCAGGGATCATATCTCTAAGCTTTTGATACCAACTGTGACCCGCATCCAAAATAGGTATACATCACCTATTCTGAGTCGCCAAATATATGGTACAGAATATAAATACAATCTTAAATATACAACATGAGCTGTGAGTTTTAATACAAATATTGTCTTCTAGACAATATTCAAACTCAAAATAAGTCCTCAATAGATTTATTATCACACTATTTCATAGAATAGTGAGGACTACTAATGCTATCATCTGGACCATCACTCCGTTCCCCGACTAGTCCCTGCTACGTTCTCATTTCCTAAAGAGAACAATGAAAGTAAAAGGGTGAGCTCAACTAGCCCAGTAAGAAATATTATGACAAAGATAATACAGAATAAATTATCGTTAGCCTTCAACAGTGTTAAACTGATACAATATAACAAACATCAAGTTTAACTGCAGCGGAACAAACAATCCATTAAAAGAGTTAAGTAGAGAATAAAATCTACTATCTTTTATGATTTAAAAGGTTTTTCATCACTTTTATCGCTGGGACTCAGCTTAATAAATAATTCACATCATCCCTGTACTACGGCCAAGGATATTCATTAATATCACAACCATAAATTATCCATGCACTACGGGCCAAGGATATTCGTGTATTCATCAATGGTCATGATCATGCTAACAACTGTCCATCAATGCACTACGGGCCAATGAGGACTTTTACCGCATCATTTGTAACATTACGGTCATGATTATACCGAATAATCCCTGGTCATAATTATACTAAGTCCATCTATGCAGTACATGCCACAGATGACTTTCAATATAATATAAACATGAGGATGATGACAATGATAAAAGAATTCAATAAAACAAGTTCAAGAATTAATTTATCTAGGAACCAACAACGTCCAAATTGTCAACGTGATACTTCTTTGTGGAGTAAAATTCTAGAATGCTCAGAAGAATATTTTCATGAAAAGATACTGGATGAAGCGCAAATATCAAGGATATTCTACTAATTTCATAGAGTATAGAAGTCAAAGCTTTAACCAACTGAGTATAAGAGAATATATGAAACTGCAAATGAATTTTTGTCCGCCATGCGGTAATCCACTTAGATAGATCATTTCCATAATTTAATAAGGAATGAATACAAAGGATCATTCACTATGCATGTGATAAGCCACATAGACAGGTTATTCCAACAGAATAATAAAGAATGGAATAACAGAAGAAATCACCATGCATGCGATAGACCGCACAAACAAATTATTCCAACAGAATAATAAAGAATGGAACCAGGTCATGTGTAAATCGCACAGACATGATGTTCCAATAGAATAGTAAATAATGGAATCAGGTCATGCATAAACGCACAGACATGATGTTCCAACAGAATGATAAATAATGGAACCAGGTCATGCGTAAACCGCACAGACAGGATGCTCCAACATAATAATAAATAATGGAACCAGGTCATGCGTAAATGCACAGACATGATATTCTAACAGAATAATAAAAAATGGAATAACAGAAGAATTTTATCATGTATGCGGTACTTCGCATATACAGGTTATTCCAACAGAATAATAAGGAATGAAATAACAGAAGAATTTCACTATGTATGTGGTACTCGCATATACAAGTTATACCAACATAATAATAAAGAATAGAATAACAGAAGAATTTCACCAAGTATAGGATAGTCCACGTATACAAGTTATTCCAACATAATAATAAAGGATGGAATAACAGAAGTTTTCTTCATGAATACGAAAGAAATAATACCCCTTACCTTAGAAGAAACTGGATATAAGAGTAGTGAAGTAGCAAAATACTTTTCTTTTTTCTCTCTATAGTTTCTCTCTCTAGAGTTTCAGTGAATTCGTAAGAAATAATGAAGGAATGAACTTCTATTTATAGGAGAATGGACTGAATAGTAACTAATTCATGAACAGTCCAGATTAATTTACTTTTAAACGGACGGTCCATATTAATTTACTATGCAGTATTAATAAAATATTCTAATAAAATAAAATCTTTTAAATAAAATATAATATATTCTATTTATAATCTAATAAAACGAATAACTTTATAAAAGTATTCTATTTTATATAAAAAGATTTTACTATGCAAATACTATGCAGGCACTATGCAAATACTATGCATAATAGAATATTATATATTCTATTTATAGTCTAATAAAACAAATAACTTTATAAAAGTATTCTATTTTATATAAAAAGATTTTACTATGCAAATACTATGCAGATACTATGCAAATACTATGTATAATAGAATATCATATATTTTATTTATAGTCTAATAAAATAAATAACTTTATAAAAGTATTCTGTTTTATATAAAAAGTTTTCTGTTTTATTACATTTATAATAATAATAAAACAAAACTTATCACATTTATTATAATTCACAATATTAATCGATCAGGTTGTTCCCAGGAAAGAAGGGGCTTTTCAATAAGGATTTCTCTCTATTGACGCGCAATTAGGTGACCAAACATCTCCTTGGCAGAATTTCTAGACATCGTTAATATTGCAAATAATAATATGAATAATTTTGTCGTCTCAATTATTGATTTAATAACATAACATATTATATTGATGCTACTGTGGCAATATTTGAATTAATAATATGAGATATATGATGCAGCAATTACTGTAGCAATAATTAAGTATAACTGAGTGACTTCTTACGTAAGCATCAATAATCAATACCGTGTGCAACTATGCAACTACGCGTATTACTGTATTTTTACTACCGAGTAGTTCAACAGTTTTAACAATAACATTTTCGCCGTTATTTTTATAAAAAGATAATTATGTAGTTTTCTTACTACGACAATACTTTCGTTGTGGGGTCCACCAATGATTATGCCGTCGTACGGATATTCCCTGACAAAAAGAATATTCTTCAACCAAACGAATATTATATAACAA
The DNA here is from genome assembly GCA_016801055.1 of Panax notoginseng. Lineage (NCBI taxonomy): Eukaryota > Viridiplantae > Streptophyta > Magnoliopsida > Apiales > Araliaceae > Panax > Panax notoginseng. The sequence goes on from CM029023.1 coordinate 145,878,592, forward strand.
CTTGCATACTTTACAAAATTTATAAATACTACCTACAACTATAACACTATCTCAAATCCACACCACAATATTAAAAAAAATATTTCGAGAAAATTCAATCTTTATTCATAAAATTTGGGGTCTCACAATAACGGCAAAAATTTTACCGTTAACTGTTGAGATAACTGGTGGTAAAAATACAGTAATACGTGTGGTTGCATAGTAGCACACGGTATTGATTATTGATGCTTACGTAAGAAGCCACTCAGTTATACTCAATTATTACTACAGTAATTGATGCATAATATCTCTCATATTTTTTATTCAATTATTGTCACAGTATCATCTGCATAATATTTTATATTATTAAATCAATAATTGAGACAATAAAGTTATTCATATTATTATTTGTAATATTGACTATATCTAGAAAGTTCTGTCGAGAAGAGGTTTGGTCACCTAATTGCGCGCCAATAGGGAGAAATCCTTATCGGAAAGCCCCCTCTTTTTTGAGAATGATTTGGTTGTTAAATATTGTGAGTTATAATATTAATGATGAATAATTGTTGAAGTATTAAGAATGTGTTTATTGAAGATAAGTGAATTACAAAAGTTAGAGGGGAATAATGCAAACTTAGAAAACTTTAGGGGTACCAAAATGTAATAAGTTAAATTAATCTGGACCATTGGTGGTGGTTTTAATAGTAAATCAATCTGGACCATTGATGGTAGTTTTAATAGTAAATCAATCTGGACCGTCGGTGGTGGTTTTAATAGTAAATCAATTTGGACCGTCGGTGGTGATTTTAATAGTAAATCAATCTGGACCGTCGGTGGTGGTTTTAAAAGTAAATCAATCTGGATCGTCGATTGTGGTTTTAATAGTAATCAATCTGGACTGTCCGTTCTAATAGTAAATCAATCTGGACCGTTCATGAATTAGTTACTATTTAGTCATTTCTCCTATAAATAAAAGCTTAATTCTTCTTTCATTCTCACCAATTCACTGAGACTCACAAGAGAAACTATAGAGAGCAAGAAGAAGAGTATTCTACTACTTCATTATTGCAGTATCAAGTCTTCTACTATGGTAAGGGATATTATTTGTTGTATTCGTAAGGGATGTTATTTCTTTTGTAAGGGATATTATTTGTTGTATTCGTAAGGGATATTATTTGTTGTATTCGTAGGGGGTATTATTTCTTTCGTATTCATAAGGAATACTATTTTTCGTATTCATCCTTTAATATGTCGGAATAACATGTCTACGCGGATTACGTACCGTATGACAGGTGAAAATTCATTTGCAGTTTTCGTATGTTAATTCTTTTCATATTCGTAAATCTAAACTTACTATGGTAAGTATTGCTTCTATAATCCTTGAAATTAGTGGAATATCATTTAGTTTTGCGCTTCATCCAGTATCGTTTCATTAGAATATTGATATGAACTTTTTTTTTATTAAATATCAATATTTCATCCGGGGTACTATTCACGGGTTACTATTCACCCGATGAAAAAGTCTAGGGGGACCGGCTATTTCCGACCGGGGTAGTGGCCGGCCGAATTTTTTTTTTTTTTTTTTTTTGCTTTTGATTACAAAATAATTAATGTGATTTATTGGAACTGAAATTTTTATAAAATGCAGTGATTTAGGCGTCCGTTTGGATACACGCAACAAACAGGGTTGTACACGCAATAAATCACATTAATTATTTTGTAATCAAAAGCAAAAAAAAAAAAAAAAATCCGGCCGGTCACTACCCCGATCGGAAATAGCCGGTCGGCGTAGAAGGACTCTTCACCCGATTACTATTCACTATAATATTATTCACTCGGGTATTCAGGGCAGTTTTCATGCCGGGGTACTATTCACGAGTTACTATTCACAGATTACTATTCACCCAATTACTATTCACTAAAATATTAATCACTAGGGTATTTGGGGTACTTTTCATGTCGGGTTACTATTCACGAGGTACTATTCACGGGTTACTATTTAACCGAAAAATTAATTTCCTTTCTGTCCAAAATATTTTTTTAATACGTGGATATTATTCTTGAATTTTACTTCACAAAGCAGTATCATGTTGTCAATTTGGATATTTTTAAACTCTGGATAAATTTAAAGTCTTTAATATTTATCCTTGATTTTGTTTGATTGATACTTATATCATTGTCATCATCTTCATGCTTATATTGTAACGAAAGTCATCTTTGGCCCGTAGTGCAGAGATGGAATGTTGATTATTGGTTTTACAGTTATATATCTTTGGCTTACGTACAAAGACAAACTGTTGAGTGATAGCTTGGCCCGTAGTGCAATGATGGACAGGTGTATGACATGATCATGACCACTGGTGATACTAACAAATATCCTTGGCCGTAGTGCATGGATAATTCGATGATGTGATTGGCAGAATCATGACCATTAGTTAACAGTTGAATGTCTTTGGCCGTAGTGCACTGACAGACAATTGATTGGTATGATCATGACCATTGGTTTTATAGTTGAATATCTTTGGTCCGTAGTGCAAAGATAGAAAACTGATTGGTATGATCATTGTTATTACATTTGAATATCTTTAGACTTTGGGATAAGGATATTGAGTAAACATTCTATTAAGCCTTTGTGGCAAGGAGTTACTGTTGATTTACATGATTATAAATATAAATTGTGAACTTAACTATAATCTTTAGTGGTTCAGGTGAAGACAGGTGATGAAAGTTCTCTTTGTCTTGGGTACAACCAAGAACTGTTGATGAGTATTACAGGAATAAAATATTAACGATGGACATTTATATTGGAGAAGATAGTAGACATTATGTTCTATTTGACTCTTCTAATGGATTGTTGATTCCGCTGCAATTATGGTTGAAAAGTTTTATTATCTACCATATGTTCTAAATCTCTGATTTATTATTGATGAAAGCTATTGATAATGTAATTATCTTTGGTTATAATAATCTTTACTGGGTTGTTTGTGCTTACCCTTTTGCTTCACAATTCCTTTCAGGTATTAAGAGTGTAGCTAGGTTGAGCGGGGATAACAGGGGAATAGTGTGATGATCCAAGACTGTCGAAGTTTCTCAATACATTATAAAACGACATGACATGCAATATATAATTGTATTGAGGACCTAAGATAGGTGTGTCGTATGTTATACGTCATTTAAACCGTTGATTTTGGTGAACAACAATAGGGTGATGAGAACCCGACTTTGAAAGCGTCAAAAGTGCACCTCATTAGAATGAACATGATAGTAATCTTATCGTTCTTCTTTGGGGTCATGAAATATTTACTGCTATATTTTATATGGCATTGTAATAATTTGAGTTTGGATACTGTCTACGATACAATATTGTATTAAAACTAACAGCTTATGTGTTGTCGTATTTTGCACGACAGTTCAACAGTTGTATAAATGAAGTTTGTATTTGAATTTTATAGTGTGATATCTGGCGACTCAGAATGGGTCGTGTGGACTTATTTTGGGGGCGTCACAGAATCTCTGTTATCCAAAACGCCAATGAGAAGAAGAAGAAGAAGAAGAAGAATTGCCCTACAAAAAGTTTAAAAATAAATAGATGTAACTTTTACTGTTCTAAATTTTTTTTTATGACTATTTTGTTACTCATAAATACTAAAATGGTTACCTTTGTATGAATGGTTGGCTACCAACTGCATCACATTCAAACGAAATTGGTAACTTAATAAAATTGAATTGGTTACCTTGGTCTGAAGATTTGGCTACCAACTGCACTATGAAAAAACTGCAAGTGTGGATGTGAATTGGTTACCTTGGTATAAAAGTTTTGTTACCTTGGTATGAATGTTTGCTTACCTTGATCTGAAGGTTTGGTTACCAACTGCACTAAGAAAAAATTGAAAGTGTAGAGGTTGATTGGTTACTTTGATATGACAGTTTGATTACCTTGATATGAAGGTTTGGTTACCATCATCCAGTATTTGAAGGAACACATTGAACACGTCAGAATGAGCTTTCTCAATCTCATCAAACAAAATAACTGCATATGGCCTCAAATAGAGCAAAGAAGTAAACTTTTCAAGCAAACAGACAAACAAATTTATAATAACAGTCCATAAAATGAAAATCAAAAACATAACCCAGCAAATTAACATAAAATTTGCCACAAAGCCCAAAACTTTATACGAAATTCTGCATATTTATATTCACTAATAGAGAAAAAGAAGGAAACTTACATAATTGAATGAAATCATCAACTCACAACAAACTCCAAACCATAAAAACCAGGAAAAATGGCTTTTCAATCAGAAGAAAAGTCCCTTTACAGAAAAGCAAATAATAAAGAGAGAGAAAAATAAAATCAATAAAAGGGGATGAGTGCAACGGAAAAGAGAAAACCCAGAAGACCAACTTCTTTGCTCTATTAGGGATATCAAAAGCTTTTTAGGGATATTTTATATATATATATATATATATATATATATATATATATATATATATATATATATATATATATACGGTCCGTCTCTAAAGCGAACCTTAAAGAGCGAACCAAAGACGAACCATCGTCTTTGGTGTCTATGGCGACGGTTCGATCCGTCGCCATAGTCATGTAGTCTTTGGCGACGGGTCGAACCGTCGCCATAGACACCAAAGACGACGGTTCGTCTTTGGTTCGCTCTTTAAGGTTCGCTTTAGAGCCTCTTCGTATGTGTATATATATATATATATATATATATATATATATATATATATATATATATATATATATATATATATATAAAGAATACATTAAATGAAGAAGAATGGTGATAACTAACTAATGCAGTTGTTCTAAATGAGGATAGAGAAAGTCATGGGGATAACTAATTTTTAAATTAAGGAATCCTAATTGCACTAATATTATAAATAAATATGAAATTGTATTAATTGTGTAATTTTTTTATGAATACACTATTGTTGTAATTATTTTTAAAAATGTAATAGAATATGTAATTCATCCAAATAAGTTTGGGATGGTTTTGGAACCCAAACCATATTACCTATATTTAATATGGGTTATGTGGTTTAGATTTCAATGGTTATAGGTCAATTCCAGGTCGACCTATTTTTTAAATTATAATTTCACTAAAATCTTAATTTAGGTTATACTAAAAGAGTCTTATTTTAATTTTTTAGACCTAAGTTTGAAACTAAAAATTTTAATTGATGTGATTAATTTGAGTATTAAAAACATTAATTTTGTGATTATAGGCACTTTCAAAAATAATTTACATTAATAATTATTATGTTAATTAAAATTAATAAAATTATTGATAATTTTATTACTATAATCAGTAATTTTTTTTTGAGTGTATATATAATCAGTAAATATTTTTTTGGGGGGTGGGGTGAAGGTATGGGAGGGTGGGGGAGGCGGGAGGCGTGGGGGCATATACATAATTAATAAATAATATATTTTTTGGGGGTTTGGGGGTGGGAGGTGGGGCGGGGTGCGGTGGGGTGGGTTGGGAGGGGCGGGCGTATACATAATCAATAAATATGATTTTTTTGGTGGGGGTGTATACATAATTAATAAATATTATTTTTGTGGGTGGGTTTGTGGGTGGGTGGGTGGGTGGAGGGCGAGGTGGGTACATATTAAATGGTTACTATTATTTAAATAAATTGTACAGATTTAATATAACAAACAAAAATATGATTCAAATATTAATTAAGGAAATAAAAATTTATTTCTCTATCAAATAATAATTTTTTAAAAAAAAATAAAACGTAAACATTATCATAAGTTGGTTCATCAGAGTAAAAAAAATTAAAATTAATAAAATATAATTTACAAAAATAAAAATAAAAATCATAAGATCATCTTACCAAATTTTAATTTGTTATTATCATTAAATTAAATTTTATTTCTACTTAGATAACCTAGTTTGAGAAAAAAATAATATTTTTTCATACATATTATTTTAACTAATTTGAATTTGTTACTATTATTAAAATACAAGTATAAGTAAAATTTTATTGTTAACTAAATAATATATTTAAAAGGAAAATATTTTCTTATGAAAATCATCTTACATAATACTAAATTGTTACCACTATTATAATATATGTACAAATATAATATAATACTAAAAAAATTATTAAAGATTTATATTAGTTAGATGTACATATCAACTTAAAGTTTTTGAATTTTTGGGATAATATGCAACAGAAATTCATAGAAATAAACAAAAGAGGAGGGATTATTAATACAATTATTCATGTCTTAAAAGACTGGCCAGATCTTATTTATGAAACCCGAAGTCCACATATCGACAAGACTCCTGCTTAGCCCGTGTCGGCATTTATTTTGAAACCCACTAAATAAAAAGAGGTGCCTCTGCCAGAAAAAAAACTAATGTGTTAAGTTGCCAAACTGTGAAGAACCACTGTCTCAACAGTGAGCCCAGGACCAAACCCAAATAGCAGACCCCAATGAAGAACCACTGTCTCAACAGTGAGCCCAGGACCAAACCCACCGAAGGATGGAGCCCAAGGTGCTTGGTGAGCTGGTAATCCGGACCGTGCATGTTTGCAGGACTGGTGGTGCAAAAGATTAGGTGGGTTATTTTGGACTTGGGTTGGGCCCATTCCTTTGTGGCCCAAGTTTTGGCAGTTCCTTTACCACCATGTCTTGCCTAGCGTCTAGGGAAGGAGCCATGAACTCGCACATACTAGGGTTCTCTTTCAAGATTTCCTCAGTCAAGTGCATGTACCGCTTCGTAATCATTGATTTTTCACCTGAAATTTAAGATAATAATAATAATAATAAATGACCGGTAATTATATTAGTATAGATTTTATTGATATTTAACTTAAATCTTATCACCCTTAAATGAGAAATTAAATTAAAAATTGTTTTCCTTTTTATTTTGATCGGCAGAAAGGGAAATTTTATTAACACCCAAATTAAAACATACATGCATGAGTGGCGAATCCATAAGATTTGGATCGATGAGGTCACTATAGAATTACAAATCATCAAGTAAAGAAAAACCTTTAAACACAACCATATTTTCTAAACAAAGTTATCCAACATCCCAAAGATTCAGCAAGAATATTCCATATATAGTAGCCCAAAAAGGGGAATCTTCTTTATATATAACATGGTAAATCAATAAGATATATATATATATATATATAGTCCGGATCTTAAGCTCACCCCTTATCCAATTCACCCGAGCTCACCTTCTTTTAGCGACGGACTCGACGATGGTTCAGTCATACAACCGTCGTCTATACTTTTAGCGACGGACAACATATAGCGTCGCTAAAAGTATAGACGACGGTTGTATGACCGAACAGTTTAATAGAGCTCTCGTCCGCAGTTTAATTTTCAATATATTCCATAATTTAATACGAACAGATGACCAAAATACTCTTACTTATAAAAGTCTCTGTAAGACCCCAATTTTTATAAATAAAGTTGAATTTTCTATAAATATCATTTTTGAATATTATGGAGTTAATTTGATATAATGTTATAGTTGTGGGTAATATTTATAAATTTTGCAAAGTAAGCAAGTTGTTATAAAATATTCGTTTGGTCGGAGAATATTCTTTTTGTCGGGGAATATTCGTACGACGGCACAATCATTGGTGGACCCCACAACGGAATTATTGTCGGATTGAGAAAACGACAAAATTATCTTTCTATAAAAACAACAAGCGTGGAGGGAATCAACAGGCCAGAAATGGTAACCACTTCGGTGGTAATCAGGGCCAAAACAATAAGAATGGACATTTCAAGAAGAGGAGATTCAACAATGACGGAAAGACGTCAGCACCAGCACCTGTCGTTAAGGAAGGAGAACGACCACCTATCATATGTTTCAAATGCGGAGGGGAGGGACTCATCAGTCCAAACTGCGCGATGCCATCCAAAGCATGTTATAATTGTGGAAGAGAAGGTCATTTAGCCCGATTTTGTCGTTTACCGAAAACAAATTCAGCTAGGATGGAGGCACCAAAAGCCGTCCCAGAAAAGTCAAAACCGGTTGTGCAAGGGAGAGCGTTTGTTGTGAACTCCCAGAGAGCAAGGAACCCGAATGAGGTCATCACGGGTAAGCTTATCATAAACTCTAAAGAAGTTTATACTTTATTTGATACCGGTTCAACCCATTCTTTTATTTCTCCTACTTTCGCTCATCGATTAAATTTGATTCCGGAGAAATTAGACTTTGACTTATCTGTGGAAACTCCGTTGGGAGAAACCTTCATTACCTCCACTGGTTATAAGTCTTGTTTGGTTCAAGTTGGTACCCACACATTACCTATCAATCTGATTTCATTAAAAATACTTGCATTTGACGTGATTCTAGGGATTGATTGGTTAACTACTCATTATGCAAAAATTGATTGTTTTCGTAAGGTTGTTAGCTTTCATATTCCTAATCGACCTATTATGCGAATTCAAGCAACCAAACCATTAAAATCAATCGCTGTCATCTCAAGCCATAAAGCTATTCGTTTATTGAAAAACGGATGTCAAGCTTTCTTAGCTCATGTCACAGATCTAAACAAAAATACGTCAGCTTTGAATGATATTTCTGTTGTTAATAAATTCCTGACGTATTCCCTGAAGAACTTCCTGGCCTACCCCCAGAGCGTGAAATTGAATTTTGTATCGATCTTGAACCCGGTACAAAACCCATTTCCAAAGCTCCATATCGAATGGCTCCTATTGAACTTCAGGAGTTAAAGACCCAACTGCAGGAATTGTTAGACATTGGTTTTATTCGTCCTAGTACTTCTCCTTGGGGTGCTCCTGTTCTGTTCGTGAAGAAGAAAGATGGGAGTATGCGACTTTGTATTGATTATCGGGAGTTGAATCATGTCACCATCAAAAATAGGTACCCATTGCCACGTATTGATGACCTGTTTGACCAGTTGCAAGGAGCACAATTCTTTTCAAAGATCGATCTTCGTTCTGGATATCATCAGCTGAAGGTTAGAACTGAGGATATTCCAAAGACGGCTTTTAGAACTCGGTACGGGCATTATGAATTCCTAGTCATGTCCTTTGGATTGACTAATGCTCCTGCTGCCTTCATGGATATGATGAACAGGGTATTCAAGGAATATTTGGATCACTTTGTGGTCGTCTTTATCGATGACATCCTTGTTTATTCCAAAAGCCGTGAAGATCATGAGCAACACTTGAGGCTGGTACTCCAAAAGCTTCGTGAATACAAGCTTTATGCCAAGTTGAAGAAATGCGAGTTCTGGCTGGAGGAGGTAGCATTCCTTGGGCACGTAGTATCAAGTCGTGGAATATCGGTTGACCCGGCAAAGATTGAAGCTATTCAAAGCTGGGAGCAACCTAAATCAGTGACCGAGGTACGTAGCTTTCTTGGTTTAGCTGGTTATTATCGGAGATTCGTGGAAGGATTTTCTCGAATCGCTACTCCATTAACTCAGCTGACTCGGAAAGATACAAAGTTTGGTTGGAGCGAAGAATGTGAGCAGAGTTTTCAAGAACTCAAGAGGAGACTCATTTCAGCACCTGTTCTAACAATACCATCTGGCTCGGAGGGATTTGTCATCTACAGTGATGCTTCGAGCAAAGGGTTGGGATGCGTTCTCATGCAACATGGAAAAGTCATAGCCTATGCATCAAGACAACTCAAGGAATATGAGAGGAATTATCCTACTCATGATCTAGAGTTGGCAGCTGTTGTCTTTGCACTTAAAATTTGGAGGCATTACTTGTATGGGGAGAAGGTGGAGATCTTTACGGATCATAAAAGCCTCAAATATTTCTTCACTCAAAAGGAACTCAACATGCGACAACGACGTTGGCTTGAACTGTTGAAAGATTATGATCATACCATTCAATACCATCCTGGAAAAGCGAACGTGGTAGCTGACGCATTGAGTAGAAGATCATATGCGGGTACAAGTGCAATATTAACAACGCAAAGGCCCATTTTGTGTGACTTGCAAAGGATGGAGATAGAGTTGAAGACTCCAGGGACCCATGTGATGATGGCGAATATACGAGTAGAACCGACTTTAATCGATAAAGTTAAAGCTGCTCAAGCTACAGACCTGGAGCTGATGCGTATGAGGAAGAAAGTGCAAGAAGGTGTTATGCCGGAAGCAAGAATCGATGAAGAAGGAATACTTCGAGTCAACTCCAGACTTTGTGTTCCTAACAACCCTGATTTAAAGTATGAAATCATGATGGAGGCGCACAACACACCGTTTGCAATCCATCCTGGAAGTACCAAAATGTATCATGATCTTCGTCATACATTTTGGTGGAGCAATATGAAGAGAGAGATAGCGTTGTTTATCTCAAGGTGTCTAACTTGTCAACGAGTCAAAGCGGAGCATCAAGTACCAAAAGGTCCATTGCAACCACTTGAAATTCCAGAATGGAAGTGGGAGCACATTACCATGGATTTCGTTACCGGTCTTCCTAGGGTTTCTCAAGGTATTGATGCGATTTGGGTCATTGTTGATAGATTGACCAAGTCTGCTCATTTCTTACCGATACGAGAAACTTATACACTTGAACGTCTTGCTCGTATGTACATAAACGAGATTGTAAGACTGCATGGTATGCCAGTATCCATAGTTTCTGATCGAGACCCAAGATTCACTTCACGATTTTGGGTTAGTTTACAAAAAGCTATGGGCACGGAGTTACGATTTAGTTCAGCATATCATCCTCAGACGGACGGACAATCAGAGAGGACTATTCAAACTCTTGAAGATCTATTAAGACTCTGTGTCTTTGACTTCAAGGGAAGTTGGGACAAGTTCTTACCATTGGTGGAGTTTTCCTACAACAACAGTTATCAAGCAAGTATTGGCATGGCTCCATTCGAAGCATTGTATGGAAGAAAATGTCGTTCTCCAGTATGCTGGGATGAGGTGGGCGAAGCAACGTTGTTGGGACCGGAGTTGGTACGTATGACTACAGAAAAGATTCAAACGATCCGACAACGTATAAAAACCTCACAAGATCGACAAAAGAGTTATGCTGATCTTCATCGAAAGGACGTGGAATTTGATGTAGGAGATCATGTGTTCTTACGTGTTGCTCCATGGAAAGGAGTTACGAGATTTGGAAAGAGAGGAAAGCTAAATCCTCGATTCATCGGTCCATTTTTAATCCTCGATCGAGTAGGAACTGTGGCTTATAGACTCGCTTTACCGCCAAGTATGTCTCGTGTTCATAACGTTTTCCACATATCCATGTTACGCAAATATGTGGAAGACCCGAACCACATTATTGAGTTAGAACCGGACGAAATAGCGGAGGATTTGACGTATGAAGAAGTTCCTGTTCAAATCTTGGATAAGAAGGAACATATTCTACGCTCCAAGGTTATACCTCAAGTCAAAGTTTTGTGGAGAAACCACGATGTTGAGGAAATGACTTGGGAGTTAGAATCAGAAATGAAATCAAGGTATCCTTACCTCTTCGACATACCAGGTACGTACCCTAATTTCGAGGGCGAAATTTCATAAGAAGGGGAGGTTGTAAGACCCCAATTTTTATAAATAAAGATGAATTTTCTATAAATATCATTTTTGAATATTATGGAGTTAATTTGATATAATGTTATAGTTGTGGGTAATATTTATAAATTTTGCAAAGTAAGCAAGTTGTTATAAAATATTCGTTTGGTCGGAGAATATTCTTTTTGTCGGGGAATATTCGTACGACGGCACAATCATTGGTGGACCCCACAACGGAATTATTGTCGGATTGAGAAAACGACAAAATTATCTTTCTATAAAAATAACGGCTGAGGTGTTACGTTAAAATCGTTAAAACTGTTGAACTACTCGGTAGTAAAAGTACAGTAATACGCGTGGTTGCATAGTAGCACACGGTATTGATTATTGATGCTTACGTGAGAAGTCACTCAGCTATACTCAATTATTGCTACAGTAATTGCTGCATCATATCTCTTAAATTATTGTCATAGTATCATCTGTATAATATGTTATTATTGAGACGTTGTGGTAAGTTTGGTTATTTTATGGGGGGCCATATGTCATCATCTAAGAGTCTCTTCGTCAATAGTAATTACCGTCGTCAATAGTAATTACCGTCGTCAATAGTATTTACCTTGGTCAATAGTAATTACCTTCGTCAATAGTATTTACCTTGGTCAATAGTAATTACCTTCGTCAATAGTATTTACCTTGGTCAATAGTAATTACTTTCGTCAATAGTAGTTGTCCCTTCAATATTACCAAGAGTCATTTGACCCTTCGTTAAGACCAAGAGTCATTTGACCCTTCGTTAAGACCAAGAGCCACCCTCAGTTTTTTTATAAATAGAGGCCTAGGGCTTCATTATTTTTCACGAATTCATTCAAGCTATAGAGAGAGAAAGTATAGAGAGAATAAGAGAGAGAGAGAGACTAAAAGTATTCTGCTACATCACTTTTCCAATATCCAGTTCTTTTAAGGTAGGGAATATTATTTCTTTTATATTCATGAAGAGAACTTCTGTTATTCCATTCGTTATTATTCTGTTGGAATAACCAGTATACGCGGTCTACCCTATACTTGGTGACATTCTTCTATTATTCTGTTGGAACATCCTGTCTGTGTGTTTTACACCGGACCTGGTTCCGTCTTGTTATTATTCTGTTGGAACATCCTGTCTGTGTGTTTTACACCGGACTTGGTTCCGTCTTGTTATTATTCTGTTGGAACATCCTGTCTGTGTGTTTTACACCGGACCTGGTTCCATTATTTATTATTCTGTCGGAATATCCTGTCTGTGCGTTTACGCCGGACCTGGTTCCATTATTTATTATTCTGTTGGAATAACCTGTCTGTGCGGTCTATCGCATGCATGGTGATTTCTTTTGTTATTCCATTCTTTATTATACTCAGTTGGTTAAGTTTTGACTTCTATACTCCATGAAATTTGTGGAATATCCTTGATAGTTGCGTTTCATCCAGTATCTTTTCAAGAAAATATTCTTCTAAGCATTCTTGAATTTTACTCCACAATGCAGTATCATGTTGACAATTTGGACGTTGTTAATTCCTGGATAAATTAATTCTTGAACTTGTTTTATTGAATTCTTATATCATTGTCATCATCCTTATGTTTATAAAATGTTAAAAGTCATCTGTGGCCTGTAGTGCATAGATGGACTTGGTATGATTATGACCAGGGATTATTCGGTATAATCATGACCGTAATGTTACAAATGATGTGGTAAAAGTCCTCATTGGCCCGTAGTGCATTGATGGACAGTTGTTGGCATGATCATGACCATTAATGAATACACGAATATCCTTGGCCGTAGTGCAGGGGTGATTCGATGATGTGGATTATTTTATTAAGCTGAGTCTCAGCGATTACAGTGTTGAAAAACTTTTTAAATCATAAAAGATAGTAGAGTTTATTTTCTACTTGACTCTTTTAATGGATTGCTTGTTCCGCTACAGTTAAACTTGATGTCTATTATATTTTATCAGTTTAACATTGTTGAAGGCTAATGATAATTTATTCTGCATTATCTTAGTCATAATATTTCTTACTGGGCTAGTTGAGCTCACCCTTTCTTTCACTGTTCTCTTCAGGAAATGAGAACGTAGCTGGGACAAGTCGGGGTACGGAGTGATGGTCCGAATGATAGTATTAGTTAGTAGTCCTCACTATTCTATGTAATGGTGTATTAATAAATGTAATGAGGACTCCTTTTGAGTATGAATACTCTCTAGAAGATAATATTTGTATTCAAACTCACAGTTTATATTTTGTCGTATTGTACACGACAGATGTATTAATCAGTTGTATTTGTATTCTGTACTATGTATCTGACGACCCAAGATGGGTGATGTATACCTAATTTTGGGGGCGTCACAGTCTCCATCCATAATATTAAACTGCAGACGCTAAGTATGATCAATTTGAAAACGACATTGATTTTAAATAAATGTCGCCTGCATTATTAAAGTGTCAATTTTTTTTACAAGTGACTTGGATTTGTATTTGTAAGAATGGTATACTTCCTTGTTTGAAGGTGACTTGGATTTGTATTTGTAAAGATACTTCCTTGTTTGAATTGGATTTACATGTAACTTGAGTTTCTAATTTTGGGTTTATAGACTTTATGTGACTTGGATTTGTATTTGTAAGATTAAGTTTTCAATCGATGTTTCGTTGGACTTGGCCTGAGTGGGGGTATATATATATATATAGCTGCTAGTCGTTTGGCTTGTTACTAACCAGAAATAATATTTTACAGCCAATATACTGAAGAAAGAACAAAAATGAAAAAAGTCAAATAAATAATGAAGAATAAATTTTCATCTAGCAACGTATACTTGTTTTATTTCGCTTGAAATATATACGTACTTGGATGATGTATATAATTTTTTGTTCTTCTTAATTACCAAGTACTCGTGTATATATAGCCTTTGTTATGTATAACCTTTCTTCTCTTGCTATATAATGCATGCATGTTAAACAAAATAAATTATGTTGACGAAATCTGAATAATTGCATCATTAAAACTATATATATGATATGAAAAATCAAAAAATGAATAACTTTAATTTTTTTAGTATCCATTTTCGGCATTTATTTTGATCACTCTCAAATATCCTTTTTTGTTCTTCTTACCAACTACTCATGTATCGACTCTACACATGAATTTGTTATGTATAACCTTTCTTGCTATATAATGCATGCATGTTCAAGAAAATAAATTACATCCACCAAATCTGAATAATTGCATGCATCATTAAAACTATATGATATTAAAAATAAAAAAAAATGGATGTTTTAACGCAGAGAGATAAGAGATTATAATTCTGTCTTGTGCTCACTATTAGTGATATGAAAATAGTATATATATATATTATATATAATATATATATATATATATATATATATATATATGTGAGACCCCAGATTTTATGAATAAATATTTAATTTTTCTCGAAATAAATTTTTTTTTATATTATGGTGTAGATTTGATATAATAGTTATGGGTAGTATTTATAAATTTTGCAAAGTATGCAAGTTGTTATAAAATATTCGTTTGGTCGGAGAATATTCTTTTTGTCGGGGAATATTCGTACGACGGCACAATCATTGGTGGACCCCACAACGGAATTATTGTCGGATTGAGAAAACGACAAAATTATCTTTCTATAAAAATAACAGCTGAGGTATTACGTTAAAATCGTTAAAACTGTTGAACTACTTGGTAGTAAAAGTACAGTAATACGCGTGGTTGCATAATAGCACACGGTATTGATTATTGATGCTTACGTGAGAAGTCACTCAGCTGTACTCAATTATTGCTACAGTAATTGCTGCATCATATCTCTTAAATTATTGTCATAGTATCATCTGTATAATATGTTATATTATTGAGACGTTGTGGTAAGTTTGGTTATTTTATGGGGGGCCATATGTCATCATCTAAGAGTCTTTTCGTCAATAGTAATTACCGTCGTCAATAGTAATTACCGTCGTCAATAGTATTTACCTTGGTCAATAGTATTTACCTTGGTCAATAGTAATTACCTTCGTCAATAGTATTTACCTTGGTCAATAGTAATTACCTTCGTCAATAGTATTTACCTTGGTCAATAGTATTTACCTTGGTCAATAGTAATTACCTTCGTCAATAGTATTTACCTTGGTCAATAGTAATTACTTTCGTCAATAGTAGTTGTCCCTTCAATATTACCAAGAGTCATTTGACCCTTCGTTAAGACCAAGAGTCATTTGACCCTTCGTTAAGACCAAGAGCCACCCTCAGTTTTTCTATAAATAGAGGCCTAGGGCTTCATTATTTTTCACGAATTCATTCAAGCTATAGAGAGAGAAAGTATAGAGAGAATAAGAGAGAGAGAATAAAAGTATTCTGCTACATCACTTTTCCAATATCCAGTTCTTTTAAGGTAGGGAATATTATTTCTTTTATATTCATGAAGAGAACTTCTGTTATTCCATTTGTTATTATTCTGTTGGAATAACCAGTATACGCGGTCTACCCTATACTTGGTGACATTCTTCTATTATTCTGTTGGAACATCCTGTCTGTGTGTTTTACACCGGACCTGGTTCCGTTTATTATTCTGTTGGAACATCCTGTCTGTGTGTTTTACACCGGACCTGGTTCCATTATTTATTATTCTGTCGGAATATCCTGTCTGTGCGTTTACGCCGGACCTGGTTCCATTATTTATTATTCTATTGGAATAACCTGTCTGTGCGGTCTATCGCATGCATGGTGATTTCTTTTGTTATTCCATTCTTTATTGTACTCAGTTGGTTAAGTTTTGACTTCTATACTCCATGAAATTTGTGGAATATCCTTGATAGTTGCGTTTCATCCAGTATCTTTTCAAGAAAATATTCTTCTAAGCATTCTTGAATTTTACTCCACAATGCAGTATCATGTTGACAATTTGGACGTTGTTAATTCCTGGATAAATTAATTCTTGAACTTGTTTTATTGAATTCTTATATCATTGTCATCATCCTCATGTTTATAAAATGTTGAAAGTCATCTGTGGCATGTATTGCATAGATGGACTTGGTATGATTATGACCAGGGATTATTCGGTATAATCATGACCGTAATGTTACAAATGATGTGGTAAAAGTCCTCATTGGCCCGTAGTGCATTGATGGACAGTTGTTGGCATGATCATGACCATTAATGAATATACGAATATCTTGGCCGTAGTGCAGGGGTGATTCGATGATGTGGATTATTTTATTAAGCTGAGTCTCAGCGATCACAGTGTTGGAAAAATCTTTTAAATCATAAAAGATAGTAGAGTTTATTTTCTACTTGACTCTTTTAATGGATTGCTTGTTCCGCTACAGTTAAACTTGATGTCTATTATATTTTATCAGTTTAACATTGTTGAAGGCTAACGATAATTTATTCTGCATTATCTTAGTCATAATATTTCTTACTGGGCTAGTTGAGCTCACCCTTTCTTTCACTGTTCTCTTCAGGAAATGAGAACGTAGCAGGGACAAGTCGGGGTACGGAGTGATGGTCCGAATGATAGTATTAGTTAGTAGTCCTCACTATTCTATGTAATGGTGTGTTAATAAATGTAATGAGGACTCATTTTGAGTATGAATACTCTCTAGAAGATAATATTTGTATTCAAACTCACAGTTTATGTTTTGTCGTATTGTACACGACAGATGTATTAATAAGTTGTATTTGTATTCTGTACTATGTATCTGACGACCCAAGATGGGTGATGTATACCTAATTTTGGGGGCGTCACAGTTGGTATCAGAGCTTAGGGATATGATCCCTGGCTAAGATGTGAGAATAGAACTAGGAGGGGAGAGGCGGGGAATTCCTTCGCTAGTATGACCTACCTAAGTTTATTTTGTATTTAATTGGTCGGTCAAAGTATATTGATAATATGTGACATGTTAATTAACCCTTGTTTTGTGGCAGTATTTGAAAATGGCAGCTGAAAATGTCAACATTGGAGTGAATGAGACCGTGGCACCTCTAATCACCAACCAGGATAATGTAATATCAGGCGAAGAAGAAATTAGAGATATCTATGTGGTAAGTGAAGAACTAATAGTTGCACCCGAGCTAGTGGCAGAGGTAGCAGCTGAGAGCGAGGAAGAAGAGGAAGAAGAGGACGAAGAGGAACCTGAGGAGAATTGGTTAGAAGAAATTTATGATCAAAACTTAGAATTACAAAATCGTGTTCATGAGTTAGAAGAGCATGCTGAAGAACGACAGCGGTCGTGGAGCAAAGAGATGTAACGATTCAAAATTTTGTTACCCGATATGTGTTGCTCGAACAAAATCACGCTTTGGCAGAGTGTAAGATATTAAAGTTAGAATCTGAGAATTCAAATATCAAGGATCAGCTGAAAGAAGAAACAACTGAACGAGTGAGAATGAAGGATGCATGGGTAAAAGCCGCACGACGTGCTGATATTGTAGAAAGAGATGTCCGATCCAAAAAGGCTAAAATAGATGATATACATTTCTCTTTTTGGACAGCAATTGGGAGAACCCAACATCGAGTTTTGAATTACCCTGTACAGAGCGGTCAATCTGAACTCGACATGGATCGAAGATTGATGATTCAGATTATGAAGCAGGAGTACGATGAAGCAGTTGAGGGTGGAATATGTCCGATATTAAAGTCAATTCCAACGATAGAGATGACATCAAATGCTACCCCAGACAAGTCAAAGCCGGGTAGTTCAAGGGAGAGCGGTTGTCATGACTTCCCAACAAGTGAGGAACCCAAATAAAGTTATCGCGGGTAAGTTAATCATAAACCCTTGCGAAGTTTGTACCTTATTCAATACTGGTTCTACCCACTCTTGTATTTCACCTAGTTGTGTTCAACGTTTAAACTTGGCCCTTTAAAAAAAAAAAAAAAATATTAGGCTTGACTTATTTGTTGAAACTCTGTTAGGAGAAACCTTCGTTAACTCTACTAATTATAAATCTTGTTTGATTCAAATCGACACTTTCACGTTACCTGTCGATATGTGATTTTTGGAAACGATTGGTTAACTACCCATTATGCTTTTCGTAAGGTTGTTAATTTTCATATTCCTAACCAACCTGTTATGCGAATTCAAGCAACCAAACCACTAAAGTCAATCATTATCATATCAAGCCATAAGTAAGGATTCCCGTTCCTTTCGTTGTTGACTTCCTGGTGTGGAATGCACCGAAGCTAGACTTTCCGTAGGAGACGTTGTAAATGACGATGGTAAGTTGATAGGTATCAATGTGACGTGTTATCCAAGTCTTGGATGAGGGTCACAGTTTTGAACGATATTTCTATTGTTAATAAATTTCTTGACGTATTCTTGAAGACTTTTTAGCCTACCCCAGAGCGTAAAATTGAATTTTGTATTGACCCCAGCACAAAACCCATTTCTTAAACCCTCAAATATTTCTTCAACTAAAACGAACGTATTATGCGCCAAAGACATTGGCTCGAGCTGTTGAATATTACGATCGTACCATTCAATAATATCGTGGAAAAGCGAACGTGGTAGCTGACGCGTTGTGTAGAAGATCGTATACGGTTACAAGTGCGAATATACGAACCCACGTGAAGATAACATCGACTTTAATCGATAAAGTTAAAGCCGCTCAAGCTACATACTCAGAGCTGATAAATGTGAAGAAGAAGGTTCAAGAGGGCGTTATTCTAGAAGCAAGAATCGACGAAGAGAGGAAATCTCAACTCTCGATTTAATTGGCCCATTTGAAATCCTCGATGAAGTAGGAACTGTGGCCTAAAGACTCGTTTTACCGCCAAGTATGTTGCGTGTTCAGAACATTTTTTTTACATATCGATGTTACGTAAATATGTGGACGACCCGAACCACATTATTAATTTAGAACCGAACGAGATAGCGAAATATTTAACGTATGAGGAGATACGTGTTAACATCTTGGATAAGAAGGATCATATTCGATGCTTAAAGGTTATACCTCAAGAGTTAAGTCAAGGTATCCTCACATGTTTGGCATACCAAGTACGTACGTAAATTTCGAGGGCGAAATTCCATAAGGAGGGGAGATTGTGAGACCCCAGATTTTATGAATAAATATTTAATTTTTCTCGAAATAAATTTTTTTTTATATTATGGTGTAGATTTGATATAATAGTTATGGGTAGTATTTATAAATTTTGCAAAGTATGCAAGTTGTTATAAAATATTCGTTTGGTCGGAGAATATTCTTTTTGTCGGGGAATATTCGTACGACGGCACAATCATTGGTGGACCCCACAACGGAATTATTGTCGGATTGAGAAAACGACAAAATTATCTTTCTATAAAAATAACAGCTGAGGTATTACGTTAAAATCGTTAAAACTGTTGAACTACTTGGTAGTAAAAGTACAGTAATACGCGTGGTTGCATAATAGCACACGGTATTGATTATTGATGCTTACGTGAGAAGTCACTCAGCTGTACTCAATTATTGCTACAGTAATTGCTGCATCATATCTCTTAAATTATTGTCATAGTATCATCTGTATAATATGTTATATTATTGAGACGTTGTGGTAAGTTTGGTTTTTTATGGGGGGCCATATGTCATCATCTAAGAGTCTTTTCGTCAATAGTAATTACCGTCGTCAATAGTAATTACCGTCGTCAATAGTATTTACCTTGGTCAATAGTATTTACCTTGGTCAATAGTAATTACCTTCGTCAATAGTATTTACCTTGGTCAATAGTAATTACCTTCGTCAATAGTATTTACCTTGGTCAATAGTATTTACCTTGGTCAATAGTAATTACCTTCGTCAATAGTATTTACCTTGGTCAATAGTAATTACTTTCGTCAATAGTAGTTGTCCCTTCAATATTACCAAGAGTCATTTGACCCTTTGTTAAGACCAAGAGTCATTTGACCCTTCGTTAAGACCAAGAGCCACCCTCAGTTTTTCTATAAATAGAGGCCTAGGGCTTCATTATTTTTCACGAATTCATTCAAGCTATAGAGAGAGAAAGTATAGAGAGAATAAGAGAGAGAGATAAAAGTATTCTGCTACATCACTTTTCCAATATCCAGTTCTTTTAAGGTAGGGAATATTATTTCTTTTATATTCATGAAGAGAACTTCTGTTATTCCATTTGTTATTATTCTGTTGGAATAACCAGTATACGCGGTCTACCCTATACTTGGTGACATTCTTCTATTATTCTGTTGGAACATCCTGTCTGTGTGTTTTACACCGGACCTGGTTCCGTTTATTATTCTGTTGGAACATCCTGTCTGTGTGTTTTACACCGGACCTGGTTCCATTATTTATTATTCTGTCGGAATATCCTGTCTGTGCGTTTACGCCGGACCTGGTTCCATTATTTATTATTCTATTGGAATAACCTGTCTGTGCGGTCTATCGCATGCATGGTGATTTCTTTTGTTATTCCATTCTTTATTGTACTCAGTTGGTTAAGTTTTGACTTCTATACTCCATGAAATTTGTGGAATATCCTTGATAGTTGCGTTTCATCCAGTATCTTTTCAAGAAAATATTCTTCTAAGCATTCTTGAATTTTACTCCACAATGCAGTATCATGTTGACAATTTGGACGTTGTTAATTCCTGGATAAATTAATTCTTGAACTTGTTTTATTGAATTCTTATATCATTGTCATCATCCTCATGTTTATAAAATGTTGAAAGTCATCTGTGGCATGTATTGCATAGATGGACTTGGTATGATTATGACCAGGGATTATTCGGTATAATCATGACCGTAATGTTACAAATGATGTGGTAAAAGTCCTCATTGGCCCGTAGTGCATTGATGGACAGTTGTTGGCATGATCATGACCATTAATGAATATACGAATATCCTTGGCCGTAGTGCAGGGGTGATTCGATGATGTGGATTATTTTATTAAGCTGAGTCTCAGCGATCACAGTGTTGGAAAATCTTTTAAATCATAAAAGATAGTAGAGTTTATTTTCTACTTGACTCTTTTAATGGATTGCTTGTTCCGCTACAGTTAAACTTGATGTCTATTATATTTTATCAGTTTAACATTGTTGAAGGCTAACGATAATTTATTCTGCATTATCTTAGTCATAATATTTCTTACTGGGCTAGTTGAGCTCACCCTTTCTTTCACTGTTCTCTTCAGGAAATGAGAACGTAGCAGGGACAAGTCGGGGTACGGAGTGATGGTCCGAATGATAGTATTTGTGAGACCCCGAATTTTATGAAATAAAAGTATTCAATTTTTCTATTTTGGTAAATGGTTAAATTGATAAAAGGTTAAAGTTAAGGGTGATATGCAAATTTTTTTAAAGTAAACAAGTTGTCATAAAATACATGGTCACTATTCACGAGTTACTATTCACAGATACTATTCACCCAAATTACTATTCACTCTAGTATCGTTCACTCGAGTATTTGGGACACTTTTTGTGTCGAAGTACTATTCATGAGTTACTATTCACGGGTTTACTATTCATCTAAATTACTATTCACTCTAGTATTATTCACTCGAGTATTTGAGACACTTTTTGTGTCGGAGTTACTATTCACGAGTTAATATTCAGGAGTTACTATTCACGAGTTACTATTCATTCACCGGACAATATATTTATTTTCGGTCCAAATTATTTTTGGGTACAATATTATTCCATGAGAAAATGTGCTAATTTTTCAGACCGTTGGTTGAAATTATATTAGTAAATCAATAATTTATTTAAATATATTATTATAATATTATATTATAGTAGTATAATGTGATTATATGATAGTATGTTTTTTTTATAATTTGAATGGTAACATTATTATAGTAAATTTATGGTATACAAGTAAAATGAGGTGAAAGAGAACAATTTGAATTTGAATTCTGATGATGTAAGCGATGATGTCATCGGAACGATGAGGTAAGTAATGATGTCATCAGAAGGATGATGTAAGCAATGATGTCATTTGATCGATGATGTATGCAATGATGTCATCTGATCGATGATGTAAGCGATGATGTCATAAATTATGGCGAAAAGACTATTTTACCCTTACTCTACCAAGATTATAAGTAGAAGCTCATTCATTCATTATTTCTTAGGAATTCACTGAACTCTAGAGAGAGAAACTATAGAGAGAAAGAAGAAGAGTATTCTGTCACTTAACTACTTCTTTATTTTAGTTCTTCTTTAAAATGGTAAGGGGTGTTATTCTTTCTTATTCATGAAGAGAACTTATGTTATTCCATTCTTTATTATTCTGTTGGAATAACCTGTATGCGTGGTTTACCCTATACTTGGTGGAATGACCTGTATATGCGGTTTACCCAATACTTGGTGATCTTCTTCTGTTATTCCATTCTTTATTATTATGTTGGAATAACCTGTTTATGCGAAGTACCGCGTACTTGGTGAAATTCTTTTATTATTCCGTTCTTTACGATTCTGTCGGAATATCCTGTCGGTGTGAATTTCACCTGACCTGGTTCCATCATTTATTATTCCGTATTTATTATTCTGTCGGAATATCCTGTCGGTGTGAATTTCACCTGACCTGGTTCCATATTTATTATTTCGCATTTATTATTCTGTTGGGAATAACCTGTCTGTGCGGTCTCTATCGCATGCATGGTGAATCCTTCTGTTATTCCATTCTTTATTATTCTGTTGGAATAACCTGTCTATGTGGATTGCCACATGTATGGTGAATGATCCTTTATATTCATTCCTTATTAAATTGTAGAAATGATCTGTATACGTGGATTACCGCATGGCTGGTGAAAATCCATTTGCAGTTTCATATATTCTTTATTATACTCATTTGTTAAAGTTTTGATTTCTATACTCCATGAAATTAGTGGAATATCCTTGATATTTGCGCTTCATCTAGTATCTTTTCATGAAAATATTCTTCTGAGCATTCTTGACTGTTACTTTACAAAGAAGTATCATGTTGACAATTTGGATATTATTAGTTCCTGGATAAACTAATTCTTGAACTTGTTTAATTGAATTCCTATAACATTGTCATCATCCTCATGTTTATTTTATGTTAAAAGTCATCTTTGGCTTACGTGCATAGATGGACTTAGTATGATTATGACCAGGAATCATTCGGTATAATCATGAACTGTGATGTTATAAGTGGTGTGGTAAAAGTCCTCAGTGGCTTATAATGCATTGATAGACAGTTTGTGGTATGATTATGACCAGGATTTTTCGGTATAGTCATGATCATTGACGATTTAATGAATATCCTTGGCCCGTAATACAAGGATGATTAGAAGATGTGGTTTATTTATTAAGCTGAGTCTCAGTGATAAAAGTTGATGAAAACATTTTTAAATCATAGAAGATAGTAGGTTTTATTCTCTACTTGACTCTTCTAATGGATTCCTTATTCCGCTGCAGTTAAACTTGATGTCTATTGTATTTTATCAGTTTAACATTGTTGAAGACTATTGATAATTTATTCTTCATTATCTTAGTCATAATATTTCTTACTGGGCTAGTTGAGCTCACCCTTTCTTTCAATGTTCTCTTCAGGAAATGAGAATATAGCTGGGACGAGTCAGGAAAGGAGTGATGGTCCAGAAGATAGCATTAGTAGTCCTCACCATTCTGTTAAATAGTGTGACAATAAATGTAATGAGGACTCCTTGAGTATGGATATTGTCTAGATGACAATATTCCTATTAGAACTCTCAGTTTATGTATTGTCGTATGTTACACGACATTTGTATAACTAAGTTTGTATTTGTATTTTGTACCATGTATCTGACGACCCAAGATGGGTGATGTATACCTATTTTTGGGGGCGTCACAGTTGGTATCAGAGCTTAGGGATATGATCCCTGGCTGAGATGTAAGATAAGAACTAGGAGGGGAGAGACGGGGAATTCCTTCGCTAGTATGACCTACCTAAGTTTATTTGGTATTTAATTGGTCGGTCAGAGTATAAGAATAATATGTGATATGTTAATTAACCCTTATTTTGTGGCAGTGTTTGAAAATGACATCTAACAATGTTGAGATAAGCATTGGAGCAAAATAATATGACCATATCGCAGTACGAGATTAAGTTTGCAGAGTTATCCCGGTTTGCATCCCATTTGGTCGATAATGAGGAGCGAATGACGCAAAAGTTTCTAAGAGGTTTGAAACCCTATATACGTCAATACCTCATTCTCATGTTTATATTTTGTTGAAAGTCATCTGTGGCTTACGTGCATAGATGGACTTGGTATGATTATGACCAGGGATTGTTCGGTATAATCATTACCGTAATTGAAAACACAATTATCTTTGGCACGTAGTGCATGGATAATTCGTGGTCGTGATACTAAAGAATATCCTTGGCCTGTAGTGCAGGGATGATTCGATGATGTGGATTAATTATTGAGCTGAGTCTCAGCAGTGAAATATTAATTCATATATGTGGTAAAAGTCATCTGTGGCTTACGTGCATAGATGGACTTGGTATGATTATGACCAGGGATTGTTCGGTATAATCATTACCGTAATTGAAACCACGATTATCTTTGGCACGTAGTGCATGGATAATTCGTGGTCGTGATACTAAAGAATATCCTTGGCCTGTAGTGCAGGGATGATTCGATGATGTGGATTAATTATTGAGCTGAGTCTCAGCACTGAAATATTAATTCATAGATGTGGTAAAAGTCATCTGTGGCTTACGTGCATAGATGGACTTGGTATGATTATGACCAGGGATTGTTTGGTATAATCATGACCGTAATTAAAAACACGATTATCTTTGGCACGTAGTGCATGGTTAATTCGTGGTCGTGATACTATTAAGCTGAGTCTTAGCATTATTGATTTTACAGTTGTATATCCTTGGCCTGTAGTGCGAAGATTAACTGTTGATTATTGGTTATACAGTTGTAAATCTTTAGCCGTAGTGCAAAGATGAATTTATTAGTATGATTATGAGCAGGAATTGTGATTTGGTATAACCATGATTTTTGATGTTTCAGGTGAAGATAGGTGATGTAAATTTTCTTCTTCCTGGGTGCGAAAAGTAATTCAGAATCATAATTATGATTATGAGTTATTCATATGATTGTGGACAGAAATTGTTGATTGATGTTACAGGGATATGATCACTGACGGAGATATTAGTCTAGAAGACGAGTAATATACTTCGCTAGGGTGTGACTTACCTAAGCTGAAATTGTTTACTTAATAAGTGGATAAATTGTGGTATGTCGATTAACCTTTGTTTTGAAGGTATATTCTAGAATGATATTCGAAATACAGGAGATGAGAAATGGAAAAATCATGATAGAGCGGAATTATCCGGAAAGATACAATCTGAAAAGAAAGTAAGGTATTCTCATCCCTTCGAATATCAGGTACGTACATTAATTTCGAGGGCGAAATTCCATAAGGAGGGGAGATTGTGAGACCCCGAATTTTATGAAATAAAAGTATTCAATTTTTCTATTTTGGTAAATGGTTAAATTGATAAAAGGTTAAAGTTAAGGGTGATATGCAAATTTTTTTTAAAGTAAACAAGTTGTCATAAAATACATGGTCACTATTCACGAGTTACTATTCACAGATTACTATTCACCCAAATTACTATTCACTCTAGTATCGTTCACTCGAGTATTTGGGACACTTTTTGTGTCGAAGTACTATTCATGAGTTACTATTCACGGGTTACTATTCATCTAAATTACTATTCACTCTAGTATTATTCACTCGAGTATTTGAGACACTTTTTGTGTCGGAGTTACTATTCACGAGTTAATATTCAGGAGTTACTATTCACGAGTTACTATTCACCCGGACAATATATTTATTTTCGGTCCAAATTATTTTTGGGTACAATATTATTCCATGAGAAAATGTGCTAATTTTTCAGACCGTTGGTTGAAATTATATTAGTAAATCAATAATTTATTTAAATATATTATTATAATATTATATTATAGTAGTATAATGTGATTATATGATAGTATGTTTTTTTTATAATTTGAATGGTAACATTATTATAGTAAATTTATGGTATACAAGTAAAATGAGGTGAAAGAGAACAATTTGAATTTGAATTCTGATGATGTAAGCGATGATGTCATCGGAACGATGAGGTAAGTAATGATGTCATCAGAAGGATGATGTAAGCAATGATGTCATTTGATCGATGATGTATGCAATGATGTCATCTGATCGATGATGTAAGCGATGATGTCATAAATTATGGCGAAAAGACTATTTTACCCTTACTCTACCAAGATTATAAGTAGAAGCTCATTCATTCATTATTTCTTAGGAATTCACTGAACTCTAGAGAGAGAAACTATAGAGAGAAAGAAGAAGAGTATTCTGTCACTTAACTACTTCTTTATTTTAGTTCTTCTTTAAAATGGTAAGGGGTGTTATTCTTTCTTATTCATGAAGAGAACTTATGTTATTCCATTCTTTATTATTCTGTTGGAATAACCTGTATGCGTGGTTTACCCTATACTTGGTGGAATGACCTGTATATGCGGTTTACCCAATACTTGGTGATCTTCTTCTGTTATTCCATTCTTTATTATTATGTTGGAATAACCTGTTTATGCGAAGTACCGCGTACTTGGTGAAATTCTTTTATTATTCCGTTCTTTACGATTCTGTCGGAATATCCTGTCGGTGTGAATTTCACCTGACCTGGTTCCATCATTTATTATTCCGTATTTATTATTCTGTCGGAATATCCTGTCGGTGTGAATTTCACCTGACCTGGTTCCATATTTATTATTTCGCATTTATTATTCTGTTGGGAATAACCTGTCTGTGCGGTCTCTATCGCATGCATGGTGAATCCTTCTGTTATTCCATTCTTTATTATTCTGTTGGAATAACCTGTCTATGTGGATTGCCACATGTATGGTGAATGATCCTTTATATTCATTCCTTATTAAATTGTAGAAATGATCTGTATACGTGGATTACCGCATGGCTGGTGAAAATCCATTTGCAGTTTCATATATTCTTTATTATACTCATTTGGTTAAAGTTTTGATTTCTATACTCCATGAAATTAGTGGAATATCCTTGATATTTGCGCTTCATCTAGTATCTTTTCATGAAAATATTCTTCTGAGCATTCTTGACTGTTACTTTACAAAGAAGTATCATGTTGACAATTTGGATATTATTAGTTCCTGGATAAACTAATTCTTGAACTTGTTTAATTGAATTCCTATAACATTGTCATCATCCTCATGTTTATTTTATGTTAAAAGTCATCTTTGGCTTACGTGCATAGATGGACTTAGTATGATTATGACCAGGAATCATTCGGTATAATCATGAACTGTGATGTTATAAGTGGTGTGGTAAAAGTCCTCAGTGGCTTATAATGCATTGATAGACAGTTTGTGGTATGATTATGACCAGGGATTTTTCGGTATAGTCATGATCATTGACGATTTAATGAATATCCTTGGCCCGTAATACAAGGATGATTAGAAGATGTGGTTTATTTATTAAGCTGAGTCTCAGTGATAAAAGTTGATGAAAACATTTTTAAATCATAGAAGATAGTAGGTTTTATTCTCTACTTGACTCTTCTAATGGATTCCTTATTCCGCTGCAGTTAAACTTGATGTCTATTGTATTTTATCAGTTTAACATTGTTGAAGACTATTGATAATTTATTCTTCATTATCTTAGTCATAATATTTCTTACTGGGCTAGTTGAGCTCACCCTTTCTTTCAATGTTCTCTTCAGGAAATGAGAATATAGCTGGGACGAGTCAGGGAAAGGAGTGATGGTCCAGAAGATAGCATTAGTAGTCCTCACCATTCTGTTAAATAGTGTGACAATAAATGTAATGAGGACTCCTTGAGTATGGATATTGTCTAGATGACAATATTCCTATTAGAACTCTCAGTTTATGTATTGTCGTATGTTACACGACATTTGTATAACTAAGTTTGTATTTGTATTTTGTACCATGTATCTGACGACCCAAGATGGGTGATGTATACCTATTTTTGGGGGCGTCACAGTATTAGTTAGTAGTCCTCACTATTCTATGTAATGGTGTGTTAATATGTGAAACCCCAGATTTTATGAATAAATATTTAATTTTTCTCGAAATAATTTTTTTTATATTATTGTGTGGATTTGATATAATAGTATGGGTAGTATTTATAAATTTTGCAAAGTATGCAAGTTGTCATATTATATTCGATTGGTCGGAGAATATTCTTTTTGTCGGGGAATATCCGTACGACGGTACAATTATTGGTGGACCCCACAACGGAATTATTGTCGGATTGAGAAAACGACAAAAATACTTTATAAAAATAACGGCGGAAGTTTTACCGTTGATACTGTTGAACTACTCGGTAGTAAAAGTACAGTAATACGTGTGGTTGCATAGTAGCACACGGTATTAATTATTAATGCTGATGTGAGAAGTCACTCAGTTTGATTCCATTATTGTCAGTTAATAATATGAATTATTTAGCGATAATGACGTTTTGTTTTATTCGTATTATTAACGTAATAAAACAGAAACATCTTTTTATATAAAACAGAATACTTTATTAAAGTTATTCTATAAATAGAATATATTATATTTTATTTAAAAGATTTTTCTTTAAATATGGACCGTCAGATTAAAGTAATCAATCTGGACCGTTCATGGATTAGTTACTATGCATTCCATTTTCCTATAAATAGAAGCTCATTCCTTCATTATTTTCTTACGAATTCACTGAACTCTAGAGAGAGAAACTATAGAGAGAGACTATATAGAGATAGAAGAAAAGTTTTCTGCTACTTCACTACTCTTATATCCAGTTCTTTTACGGTAAGGGGTGTTATTCTTTCTTATTCATGAAGAGAACTATTGTTATTCCATTTCTTATTATTCTGTTGGAATAACCTGTATACGCGGATATACCCTATACTTGGTGACATTCTTCTATTATTCTGTTGGAACATCCTGTCTGTGTGTTTTACACCGGACCTGGTTCCGTCTTGTTATTATTCTGTTGGAATATCCTGTCTGTGTGTTTTACACCGGACCTGGTTCCGTTTTTATTATTATTCTGTTGGAACATCCTGTCTGTGTGTTTTACACCGGACCTGGTTCCGTTTTTATTATTATTCTGTTGGAACATCCTGTCTGTGCGTTTACGCCGGACCTGGTTCCATTATTTATTATTCTGTTGGAATAACCTGTCTGTGCGGTCTATCGCATGCATGGTGATTTCTTTTGTTATTCCATTCTTTATTGTACTCAGTTGGTTAAGTTTTGACTTCTATACTCCATGAAATTAGTGGAATATCCTTGATATTTGCGCTTCATTTAGTATCTATTCATGAAAATATTCTCCTGATCATTCTTGAATTTTACTCCACAACGTAGTATCATGTTGACAATTTGGACGTTATTAATTCTTGGATAAATTAATTCTTGAACTTGTTTTATTGAATTCTTATATCATTGTCATCATCCTCATGTTTATAAAATGTTGAAAGTCATCTGTGGCACGTAGTGCATAGATGGACTTGGTATGATTATGACCAGGGATTATTCGGTATAATCATGACCGTAATGTTACAAATGATGTGGTAAAAGTCCTCATTGGCCCGTAGTGCATTGATGGACAGTTGTTGGCATGATCATGACCATTGATGAATATACGAATATCCTTGGCCGTAGTGCAGGGGTGATTCGATGATGTGAATTATTTTATTAAGCTGAGTCTCAGCGATCACAGTGTTGGAAAATCTTTTAAATCATAAAAGATAGTAGAGTTTATTTTCTACTTGACTCTTTTAATGGATTGCTTGTTCCGCTGCAGTTAAACTTGATGTCTGTTATATTCTATCAGTTTAACATTGTTGAAGGCTAATGATAATTTATTCTGCATTATCTTAGTCATAATATTTCTTACTGGGCTAGTTGAGCTCACCCTTTCTTTTACTGTTCTCTTCAGGAAATGAGAACGTAGCTGGGGCAAGTCGGGGAACGGAGTGATAGTCCGAATGATACTATTAGTTAGTAGTCCTCACTATTCTATGTAATAATGTGTTAATAAATGTAATGAGGACTCCTTTTGAGTATGAATACTCTCTAGAAGATAATATTTGTATTCAAACTCACAGTTTATGTTTTGTCGTATTGTACACGACAGTTGTATTAGTAAGTTGCATTCGTATTCTGTACTATGTATCTGACGACCCAAGATGGGTGATGTATACCTAATTTTGGGGGCGTCACAGTTGGTATCAGAGCTATAAGTAAAGAGCCCCGAGCCTCTCGCTGGTGACTTCCTGTTGATGGGGGATGCACCGAAGCCAGACTCTCCGTAGGGGACGCCGTTCTGCGGTGGCAAACTGATAGGTATCAATGTAAGGTGCTGACATAGGTTGGTGTCCAGAGTTACAGTTGATATCAGAGCTTAGGGATATGATCCCTGGCTAAGATGTGAGAATAGAACTAGGAGGGGAGAGACGGGGAATTCCTTCGCTAGTATGACCTACCTAAGTTTATTTGGTATTTAATTGGTCGGTCAAAGTATATGGATAATATGTTATATGTTAATTAACCCTTGTTTTGTTGCAGTATTTGCAAATGGCATCCGAAAATGTTGAGATAAACAATGAAGCACATGAGACTATTGAATCACCAATGATCAATGCTCAGGGTAATGTGCAACCAGAGGACAATAATCCTCATAAAAATAATAACACCGATGAAATGGTGAATGGTGGGATGGTCAGAGACTTTATGCAATTCATGCAACAACAAAATAACTCTTGGACGGTCACCGCTAAGCAGTTCAAGGAGCAATTCATGCAACAACGGGCGAGAGCGGCTCCTATCCAAAATGAAGAAGGAAACAATGACAACTCACGGTTGGTCACCGCTAAGCAATTCAAGGAGCTAGGACCACCGGAGTTTAAGGGAGAACCCAAACCACTTGTAGCTGAAACATGGATAAAGCAGATCACCAAGATATTTGATGTCTTGGGTTGCTCCGAGGAGCAAAAGGTTCCATTTGCCGCCTTTATGTTGCGAGGAGAGGCAGATTACTGGTGGGAATCGATTAAACGTACCCAGCCTGACGCACTCAAGATGTCTTGGGAGAAGTTTCAAGAACTGTTCAATGACAAGTACTTTCCTGAAAGTATTCGTCACATGAAGGAGGTGGAATTTATCAAGTTAGAGCAAAACAACATGACCGTGTCGCAGTACGAAGCCAAGTTTGCTGAGTTGTCCCGGTTTGCGTCCCACTTAGTGGATAATGAAGAGCGAATGACGCGAATGTTTTTACGAGGTTTGAAACCTGAGATACGTCAACATCTTATTTCTCATAAACTGTGTTTGTATTCAGATGTTGTGAATAGGGCTCAGTTAGTGGAGCGCGATAACGAGTCAACGCAACCAAAAGAGAGCAGTAGGAAAAATGATAATACTAGTGAAAGCAGTCATCGAAGCGGTGACAACAAGCGTGGAGGGAATCAACAGGCCAGAAATGGTAACCACTTCGGTGGTAATCAGGGCCAAAATAATAAGAATGGGCATTTCAAGAAGAGGAGATTCAACAATGATGGAAAGACGTCAGCACCAGCACCTGTCGTTAAGGAAGGAGAACGATCACCTATCATATGTTTCAAATGCGGAGGGGAGGGGCATATCAGTCCATACTGCGTGATGCCGTCCAAAGCATGTTATAATTGTGGAAGAGAAGGTCATTTAGCCCGATTTTGTCGTTCACCGAAGACAAGTTCAGATAGGATGGAGGCACCAAAGACCGTCCCAGAAAAGCCAAAGCCAGTAGTTTAAGAGAGAGTATTTTTTTTTTCGTGACGAGGAACCTGAATAAAATTATCACGGGTATGTTAGTCATAAACTCTTGCGAAGTCTATACCGTGTTAGATACCGGTTCTACTCACTCTTTTATTTCACCTAGTTGTGTTAAATGTTTGAAGTTAACTCCGGAGAACTTAGACTTTGATATGTCTGTTTAAACTCAGTTGGGAGAAACCTTCGTTACCTCTACTACTTATAAATCTTGTTCAAATCAACACTTTCACGTTACCTGTCGATCTTATCTCTTTGAAAATACTTGCCTTTGATGTGATTTTTTTGAAACGATTGGTTCACTACTCATCATGCTTCTCGTAAGGTTGTTAGCTTTCATATTCCTAACCAACCTGTTATGCAAATTCAAAGTAACCAAACCACTAAAGTCAATCATTGTCATATCAAGCCATAAGTAAAAATCCACGTTCCTTTCGCTGTTGACTTCCTGGTGTGGAATGCACCGAAGCTAGACTTTCCGTAGGAGACGTTGTAAATGATGATGGCAAGTTGATAGGTATCAATGTGACGTGTTATCCAAGTCTTGGATGAGGGTCACAGTTTTGAACGATATTTCTATTGTTAATAAATTTCTTGACGTATTCTTGAAGACTTCTTAGCCTACCCCAGAGTGTAAAATTGAATTTTGTATTGACCCCAGTACAAAACCTATTTCTTAAACCCTCAAATATTTCTTCAACTAAAACGAACGTATTATGCGCCAAAGACGTTGGCTCGAGCTGTTGAAGATTACGATCGTACCATTCAATAACATCGTGGAAAAATGAACGTGGTAGCTGGCGCGTTGTGTAGAAGATCGTATACGGTTACAAGTGTGAATATTCGAACCCACGTGAAGATAACGAATATACGATTAAAATCGACTTTAATCGATAAAGTTAAAGCCGCTCAAGCTACATACTAAGAGCTGATAAATGTGAAGAAGAAGGTTTAAGAGGGCGTTATTCTAGAAGCAAGAATCGACGAAGAGAGGAAATCTCAACTCTCGATTTAATTGGCCCATTTGAAATCCTCGATGAAGTAGGAACTATGGCCTATAGACTCGTTTTACCGCCAAGTATGTTGCGTGTTCAGAACATTTTTTTTTACGTATCGATGTTATGTAAATATGTGGACGACCCGAACCGCATTATTAATTTAGAACCGGACGAAATAGCGGAAGATTTAACGTATGAGGAGATACGTGTTAACATCTTGGATAAGAAGGATCATATTCGATGCTTAAAGGTTATACCTCAAGAGTTAGAATTTGAAGTGAAGTCAAGGTATCCTCACATGTTCGGCATACCAAGTACGTACGTAAATTTCGAGGGCGAAATTCTATAAGGAGGGGAGATTGTGAAACCCCAGATTTTATGAATAAATATTTAATTTTTCTCGAAATAATTTTTTTTATATTATTGTGTGGATTTGATATAATAGTATGGGTAGTATTTATAAATTTTGCAAAGTATGCAAGTTGTCATATTATATTCGATTGGTCGGAGAATATTCTTTTTGTCGGGGAATATCCGTACGACGGTACAATTATTGGTGGACCCCACAACGGAATTATTGTCGGATTGAGAAAACGACAAAAATACTTTATAAAAATAACGGCGGAAGTTTTACCGTTGATACTGTTGAACTACTCGGTAGTAAAAGTACAGTAATACGTGTGGTTGCATAGTAGCACACGGTATTAATTATTAATGCTGATGTGAGAAGTCACTCAGTTTGATTCCATTATTGTCAGTTAATAATATGAATTATTTAGCGATAATGACGTTTTGTTTTATTCGTATTATTAACGTAATAAAACAGAAACATCTTTTTATATAAAACAGAATACTTTATTAAAGTTATTCTATAAATAGAATATATTATATTTTATTTAAAAGATTTTTCTTTAAATATGGACCGTCAGATTAAAGTAATCAATCTGGACCGTTCATGGATTAGTTACTATGCATTCCATTTTCCTATAAATAGAAGCTCATTCCTTCATTATTTTCTTACGAATTCACTGAACTCTAGAGAGAGAAACTATAGAGAGAGACTATATAGAGATAGAAGAAAAGTTTTCTGCTACTTCACTACTCTTATATCCAGTTCTTTTACGGTAAGGGGTGTTATTCTTTCTTATTCATGAAGAGAACTATTGTTATTCCATTTCTTATTATTCTGTTGGAATAACCTGTATACGCGGATATACCCTATACTTGGTGACATTCTTCTATTATTCTGTTGGAACATCCTGTCTGTGTGTTTTACACCGGACCTGGTTCCGTCTTGTTATTATTCTGTTGGAATATCCTGTCTGTGTGTTTTACACCGGACCTGGTTCCGTTTTTATTATTATTCTGTTGGAACATCCTGTCTGTGTGTTTTACACCGGACCTGGTTCCGTTTTTATTATTATTCTGTTGGAACATCCTGTCTGTGCGTTTACGCCGGACCTGGTTCCATTATTTATTATTCTGTTGGAATAACCTGTCTGTGCGGTCTATCGCATGCATGGTGATTTCTTTTGTTATTCCATTCTTTATTGTACTCAGTTGGTTAAGTTTTGACTTCTATACTCCATGAAATTAGTGGAATATCCTTGATATTTGCGCTTCATTTAGTATCTATTCATGAAAATATTCTCCTGATCATTCTTGAATTTTACTCCACAACGTAGTATCATGTTGACAATTTGGACGTTATTAATTCTTGGATAAATTAATTCTTGAACTTGTTTTATTGAATTCTTATATCATTGTCATCATCCTCATGTTTATAAAATGTTGAAAGTCATCTGTGGCACGTAGTGCATAGATGGACTTGGTATGATTATGACCAGGGATTATTCGGTATAATCATGACCGTAATGTTACAAATGATGTGGTAAAAGTCCTCATTGGCCCGTAGTGCATTGATGGACAGTTGTTGGCATGATCATGACCATTGATGAATATACGAATATCCTTGGCCGTAGTGCAGGGGTGATTCGATGATGTGAATTATTTTATTAAGCTGAGTCTCAGCGATCACAGTGTTGGAAAATCTTTTAAATCATAAAAGATAGTAGAGTTTATTTTCTACTTGACTCTTTTAATGGATTGCTTGTTCCGCTGCAGTTAAACTTGATGTCTGTTATATTCTATCAGTTTAACATTGTTGAAGGCTAATGATAATTTATTCTGCATTATCTTAGTCATAATATTTCTTACTGGGCTAGTTGAGCTCACCCTTTCTTTCACTGTTCTCTTCAGGAAATGAGAACGTAGCTGGGGCAAGTCGGGGAACGGAGTGATAGTCCGAATGATACTATTAGTTAGTAGTCCTCACTATTCTATGTAATAATGTGTTAATAAATGTAATGAGGACTCCTTTTGAGTATGAATACTCTCTAGAAGATAATATTTGTATTCAAACTCACAGTTTATGTTTTGTCGTATTGTACACGACAGTTGTATTAGTAAGTTGTATTCGTATTCTGTACTATGTATCTGACGACCCAAGATGGGTGATGTATACCTAATTTTGGGGGCGTCACATAATAAATGTAATGAGGACTCATTTTGAGTATGAATACTCTCTAGAAGATAATATTTGTATTCAAACTCACAGTTTATGTTTTGTCGTATTGTACACGACAGATGTATTAATAAGTTGTATTTGTATTCTGTACTATGTATCTGACGACCCAAGATGGGTGATGTATACCTAATTTTGGGGGCGTCACAATATATATATATGTTCGCTCTCTTCTCCAGTCAGTGGCGAAGTCAGGAAGTTTTAGCAGTGAGGTCAAAATTATTAGTAAGTTATAAAAAAATTTGGCTGGGGTTCGGGGGCAGCGCCCCCGAGCCAATTTTTTATTAATACTTTATACTTTCGGGTTAGACAAATGCATCCAAATATCCAATTTAATAATACTAATAAAAGGGGGAAATTACAATTGATTTCTGAAAACAAAACTGAGGTTGGAGAAATTGAAGAGAGAGTAATTTCTGTTACCTACAAGGGCACAAGGCTGCAAGAGAGTCACAGTAGAATAGAGTCGCACTCCAGTCTCTACACCCGCAGACCACTCACGAAAGGCTTTGATGGTTCACGGTTTGGCTTTTGCCTTTTGCGATTTGGCTTTGCTCCTTCTCTCTCTGTTTTGTGGCTGAAGTGCTGAACAGATGTATGAGATTTAGGACTGAGGCTTGACCGCTTGGGTATCTCTAATTAAAAAAAATAAATCTGAGTGGGGTCAAAAATTGAGTGGGGGTCAAAAATTGAGTGGGGTAAAAATTTTTTTTAAGTGATTTCAAAAATTGAGAGGGGTCAATTGAACCCACATTTATAGCATAGCTTCGCCACTGTCTCCAGCAAACCAACTATAGCGACGACGGTTTAATTTTGAGCTATAGCGACTGTTTAAACCGTCGTCATAGCTATGTCATCGACTTTATATGTTATAGCGACGAACTATAACCGATTTGCTGACCGTGTATATATATATATATGTGTGTGTGTGTGTGTGTGTGTGTGTGTGTGTGCAACCATTACAGTATGTGTGGCTGAAATTTAGATTATGGTAGTTGGACTGGGATGCAACGTGACTGACCCATTTTTCAGTTAAGGAGACTCGAGTGACACATGAGTTGGGTTTATCTATTATTCTATACTTTCCAGTTTTTATACAAACACTGAACATTATTTTCTAATATATGCAGGAAAATGTATCATTTTATCATGACTTTCATTAAGTTGATACAAAAATAGAGATATTATCATCGTTTTTTTGAATATTAAAATCTGAAGAAGAGAAAATGTCTACATAGAAATTCATTTGGGACTTTAAAAGAGGTTGAGAAAAAGAAAAAATATATATAAAAAGAAGAAGAAGAAATAACCTCTGTGGGCAAGGAAATCGCGCCTTGCTTGTCTAGGGTTTCGTGTTGGCTGAGGAGGAGAGAAATCCACGAAGAGCACGGAATTGATTGATTGATTGAAGAGGGGAGAACGACAGGTGGGCGATTACTCCAATGACGCGTGGCAGAACCCCTAGAATCCGGAAACCTTATTAGGGTTATTGGGATTCCAAGAGCCTTCTTCTTGAGTCCTTCTACTCCTAGAATCCGGAAACCTTATTAGGGTTATTGGGATTCCAAGAGTCTTCCTGAGTGTTGAGAGAGTGTCCAAACCCCTTTAGTGCTTTTAGGTGGAATCTCCAAGCCTTTAAGTCACCAAAATGGTCACTTTGATCTTCCAAGAGTCCAAGTCTTGAGTCCGAAGAGAAGTCCCTTTCCAAATGGAATGGAAGGGATATTTATAGGGTATTCTGGAAAGTAGTCATGTGCAAGGCATATGCCTTCAGGAAAATTTCAGAAATACCCTTTAGTCCTTAGAGTAATGCCCATATTGCCCTGTCCTTCTAGCCACCAATCCAATCCCTCAATCAATTCCCAAAATGAGCCGCCTCCACGAGTCTTCCGCCTCGGGACACGTGGAGGCTTCTCCCGGTCTAGCACATTTATTTCTGACTTTTCCATCTTCATTCCATTAGATTATGCGAACCCTAACTTGCACATTTAATTAGGTCATGTGAACCCTAATTTTGCACATGGGCCCACATTTGCCCCCTGCGCGAGAGTCGCATTTCCAAATAGATGATCGCGCAAGAACACTTTAAGCTTTTAGACGATTCTGCGTAACTTCACTTCACGGGTCTTGAAGACCATGATCCTAGTAAAAGGGAAACTACTCGTGAGCCAAACCCTTGGATTTGTTTATTTATTTATTTTTCCTGGAAACTTTATTTTGGAGAAGTAAGAAGTCTCTATTCATAATCCCTCGCCGCATGTCTTGCTTCTGATTAGGTAGGTGCTACTTGCGTGCATATTCCCAATAATTGAGATTTTTAAACTTCAATTGAGATTGTCTCATAATCACTAGCTAGGAGCCACGAATTGAGCATACGTATTTTCCTCACAATTGGAGCCACGTCTCACCATCAAGAATATCTCTGCGGTATCTAACACCAGGTCATTGTATCCTCTTCTGTCTTCCGAAGCTATAATTCTCACGGTGAAGGATCAGTCATTCATCCCAAGTAATTGATTCGATAGAGCAACAGGATCTCAAAAGTATGAGGGAATAATCCATATGTGTTCGAGCCCAATAGGGCCAAACCTTAGCCTCTGTTCTTCTTTTTTCATTTTTTTTTGAAGGAGACAGCCCCCTTAGGTGGAGGCGAAAACCTATAGGGCGCCGAGGCTTAGGGGGCCGAACCTTAAATTTTTTTTTTTTTTTGAAGGAGCGGCCCCTAGGTGGTGGTGGAACCCTATAGGGCGCCGAATCCTAGGGCCGAACCTTTTTTTTTTTTGTTGAAGGAGCAGCCCCTAGGTGGTGGCCGAACCCTATAGGAGCCGAACCCTATAGGGCGCCGAAGCCTAGGGCCGAACCTGATTTTTTTTTTTTTTAAGGAGCAGCCCCTAGGTGGTGGCCGAACCCTATAGGGCGCCGAATCCTAGGGCCGAACCTGATTTTTTTTTTTTTTTGAAGAAGGAACAGCCCCTAGGTGGTGGCCGAACCCTTTAGGAGCCGAACCCTATAGGGCGCCGAACCCTAGGGCTGAACCTTAATTTTTTTATTTTTTTTTTATTTTTTTTTTTGAAAGGAAGGCCCCCTAGGTGGTGGCCGAACCCTAGGAGGGCGCCGAATCCTAGGGGCCAAATCTTAGCCATTTTTTCGACGCCAACACTAAAGGAGAAAGAAAACTGATATGCTTGCTTGCGGCAAATCCACTCCAGATGGCCAAGCCCCTAGGGTGCGAACCCTAGGGAGCCGAACCCTAGGGGGTGAACCCTAACTCTTTCTGACATTGTTTCATCTTCTTTTCAGGTGTTTTGAAACTTTACTCTCGGATATTCCTCCTTGGCATGGTGAGCATTTCGAGCTCAAGCACTTTATTTGACGTCCCTTCCTTGCTTCTTTAGATCCCTTATGCTGAACTCTCCTTTTTTTTTCTTGCAGGCCCTCCCTGTTGAACATTCTGCAGACTTGGGAATAACCAAGGAGGCCCCGTTTCTCAATGATTAGGAAAGGGTTCCCCTCCTTTAGTCTTTTCGTCGTCTTTTGGAAGCAAGTCTAAACTTATGTCGTAGGCCCTCCCTGTTGAACATTATGCAGACTTGAGAACAACCAAGGAGGCCCCGTTTCTCAATGATTGGGAAAGGGTTCCCCTCCTTTGGTCTTTTCGTCGTCTTTTGGAAGTAAGCCCAAACTTATGCCCGTACAACTTTTCCTCCACCATAGAAGGAAGGCTTGTTTCTATAGGCTTGTGGAAGTTGGGATGACTTCTTGTCTGATTCATCTAACCACCTTCAAGAATAGCAACATTGGATCGACTAGCTACTTAGGAATGCTGATTATGTGGATAGCTTTGCATCCAGCTATGTAGGAACATTCGTATCCAATAGGACCATGGTGTTCTTCTATCTACATATTCACACTGCTTGGGGTGAATGCACCTTTACTCTGGAGGATGTTTATGCCCTCTTTCGATAAGTATTTGCCCCCTGCGCGTGAGTCACGCCTTTGGTGAGATGATCGCGCAAAATATTGTATGTGTTGAAGTCTTGATTCCAGTGTCTGAACACTTCGCGGGGCTTGATATTTTGCAATCCTCGAAAACGAAAGTCCTAGGAGAGGGAACCTCTAGGGAGCAAACCCTAGAAGGGCGAGCCTTAGAGGAGCTCTCCTGGGATATTTTGAAAATCTTCGATCTAATCTTTCTTACCATCTCTTGAAATTTCTCTTTCTTTTGGAATCAAGAAGTCATTGAGAACCCAACATTTCGTGAAGTCCTGAAAGCCTTGTAGGCATGATAGCTTCGAAGGCCTGATAGCCTCGAAGTCCTGCTGATAGTGTTGAAGATCTGCTGATAGCTTCGAAGGCCTGATAGCGTCGAAGACCTGATAATAGCGTTGAAGATCTACTGATAGCCTCGAAGACCTGCTGAGGGCCTCGAAGACCTGCTGATGGCCTCGAAGACTTGCTGATAGTCTCGAAGACCAAGCTTTATGTATTCCTCTATCTTCAATTCGAAAGGTCATGACCTTTAGATCATGAACTTTCGTGGAAAATCATGTACATTTATTTCATACAAACTAACACTTGAATCTATATATATTTTTTTTAAGAAATTTAAAAAAAACCGTTCAAGTATAAGTGAAAGTTTGTCAATTTATTGATAATAAAATTGCTTTTAACGAAAAAGCATAACGTTTCATATAATAAATCTTGCTTTTGTCGGTGAAAGCATAACGTTCACCACTTTTAGAGATAAAGTGTAACTATTTTCGGGGTTGAGGGCTTATACTAGGGTGCCTCATTCACTTTTGATGATAAAGTGTAACACTCGGGTGCCTCGTCACTTGGGTCGTCCAATTTCTTGGCAAGTGCAGTCTACGAGGACTTGAAAATGGGTGCCTCGTCACTTGAGTCGTCCAATATTTTGGCAAGTGCAGTCTACGAGGACTTTGAAATTGGGTGCCTCGTCACTTGGATAGTCCAATTTCTTGGCAAGTGCAGTCTACGAGGACTTGACCACCATTTTAGAGTGGACCACCATCTTTGGGTGTTTTTTTTATATTTTATTATTCGTCAATTCTTGTGCCTCCTCCCTTGGTCATCCTATTACTTGGCAAGGGATACTCCTGAGGACTTAAACCACCATTTTTGGTGGACCACCTTGGGTGGATTTTTTTTTTTAACTCATCTGTAGTTCAGAGTTTTTTTTTTGATGTTACGTAGAGCCAGTATTTGAGTTCTTGACTTCCGGGACTGCACTATGGGTGATGGTGTTACACGTTTCTCCTAGTTCAATCTCCCCGGCCGCCATTTTCTCATGGTATATCCTCCGCAGACTGTAACAATCCATAGTGGAATGGCCTGCGTATTGATGGTATACACAGAAGTCTGGTCTTCTTTTCATTTCTTCGGTTACAACCAACCGAGGCCTTGGAGGTTTCACCACTCCGTGCTCGACCCATTGTTCGTACAGGCTCCTGAACGCCTTCTCGCTGCATGTGATAGCCTCCGGAACTGGCATTGTGGTATACTTGTCCCTATGCTTTTCTCTGCTTCGTTCAAATTTCTCATTCTTCTCCCTCTTGCCCCCCTGTGGTTTTGACTGAGAATCCACCAGAGCCACAGTTGCTGTCCTCTTGCTCTTCCATATATCCATCGTATGGCTGGTGAGAAATGTCATAATTCCCCCCAAGTCTAGTGCAAAAGATGAGAGGGTCGCAAATGAATCGCACGCCTTGGTAATGAGGTGGGGCTTGAAGGCGTCTAAAGCACCATTGTTGCATATGCAAACCAAGTTCTTTTCTTCAATTGGTTCTACACACTTCTGTGCTTGGGCCCTGAACCTGTCAACGTAATCTGACAGCTCCTCATTCGGCTTCTGCTTAAACCGCATGAGCTCTACAATGGTTACCTGTTTCTGCACATAGAAAAACTTCTTAAAAAATTGTAATTTTAGGTCATCCCAATCATGGACTGACCCCTTCTCCAAATTATAGTACCAACTGAAGGCACTATCCGTTAAAGTCTTGTTGAATTCCCGCATCAACAAGTTGTGGTTGTTCACTTCATCATATCCTAGCCATGGAGACATCGACTCTACAAACCTGGCAATATGTTCCCTAGCATTTCCTTTCTCTCCGTTGTATTTTAGAAATTGTGGGGGATGCTCAATATACCATGTCGGGTAAGGTTGCCTCCGAATGTGTGCCGGGTAAGGTGGAGTAAAGTCTAACTCCGAGGGTCGGGATGTCTGCCTGCGAAGTTGATTGATCACATCGATTATATCATCCTTCGTCACGTACTGGCTCGTGGCATGAACTCTCTGTGGTACAGAAATTGGCTGATGTACACTAACATCATGTAAATTCTGTATCGGTTGTGCTTGTGGGTCAGTTCGTTGAACGAGGTTTGGGATGGTTGGCATCTGCACTTGTGAAAATACGGGGATAACAGTTGGAATGATGTTTGTCTTAGGCTGGCTGACTTCCAATCTGGGTTGTGGCGCGTCACCACTGTTTTGAGGTTCCAAGTGGATGATTGGGACGGACTGATTCTCCATCAATGGAGGTGCTGTCTGATTCTCCTTATTGTTGCTATCGTTATTGTTGTCCTCTACTCCTGCCGGTTCTCCTTGTGAATTGTCTGGGAACATAGCCTTGAAAACGGGAATCTGCATCAACTGCTGGCGGAAATTTCCCATTTCCTCTTGCTTTCTCTGCATCTCCAGCATCATAGCCATCATCATCCCTTGTTCTTCTCGTGCTTCCTTCAACGTCTTGAGCATCTCCAGTTGCACAACATTCGTCTGGTCTCCACCTGCATCCTCGCCTTGCCTTCCTGCGTTAGTTTGTTGTTGATTAGCCATGTGTGGTGATGTTGAACTCCCTTCTGATGCGTCTTCAAGGATGGGTTGATTGAGATTTAGATTCACGCCTTGGAAAGCTTGACTTGCTTGCCTTGGAACTGGACCCGGTGAGACAATGTTGTTTGTTGGTGAAGCTCTTTGTAAGACCCCGAATTTTATGAAATAAAAGTATTCAATTTTTCTTATAATTACAATTCAGTAAATGGTTATATTGATAAAAAGTTAAAGTTATGGGTGAAATGTGAAAATTTTTCAAAATACACAAGTGGTTATAAAATAATCATTGTTGTCGGGGAATATTCGTTTGGTCGTGGAATATTCTTTCTGTCGGAGAATATTCGTACGACGGCGCAACTATTTGTGGGCCCCATAACGAATAACTGTCGGGTGAAGGAAAACGACAAATTTGAGTTTTTACAAATAACGGCGTAGTTGTTACCGTTAACACTGTTGGAATACCCGGTGGTTAAAATACAGTA
Organism: Panax notoginseng; assembly: GCA_016801055.1. Classification (NCBI taxonomy): domain Eukaryota; kingdom Viridiplantae; phylum Streptophyta; class Magnoliopsida; order Apiales; family Araliaceae; genus Panax; species Panax notoginseng. The sequence continues at coordinate 145,921,835 of CM029023.1, forward strand.
ATACTCGTTATTGCACAGTAGCACACGGTATTGCACAGTATTTTTGAAATTATTGATTCTTACGTAAGAAGGCACTACTCAATAATTGTTACAGTAATTACTGTTCAATATTTTATTTTATTGATTCAATAATTGCTGCGTTGATATTTTATATTATTGTTGTTTCAATAATTGTTGCTGCACAGTATTTTCTATTATCAGATCAATAATTCATATTATTTGAATAATATTATTAGATAACATTATTGTCAATGTCTAGAAAGTTCTGTCTAAGGAGAGGTTTGGTCATCTAATTGCGCGCCAATAAGGAGAAATTCTTATTGGAAAGCCCCCTCTTTCCTGGGAACGGCCTGGTTGTCATAAATGTGATTCTGTAATATTATTTGTGAATAATTAATTATTGATTCATATGATAAGGAAATATTTATTTTAGGTAGATATAAATGAGGGATATATTTTTGTGGTTAAAAATAAAGGAGTTAATGTTGAGGTGTTTTATCTGTATTTTTGTCGAAACGGAGGTATTGAAAATCAAATTAGGGTTTTTGAGATATTTTGCGGGGGTTATAATTTTTAATCCGACCGTTGGATCGTGGTAATTTTTGGATATGTTATACATATATAAGTTGAGTATATGTCCACAAATTTTGAACCGTTAAAAATGAACGTATGATTTGTTATGAATTTTACGAGATGACTGGTTCAGAAATTGTTGAATTTTCGGAGTTTATCATTTTGGTGGAAAATTCTAGAATTGGTGGGCCCCACTTGTGGTTGGTGAAGAAATGTGCTGAATTATATTTCAAATGTGGTGGGTGGGAATAGTAGCAGGTAAAGCCATCAGGTTGCAGGTCAAACCTACCAAAATTTTCCTATAAATAGAGGGCTAAGTTAGAATTGAAAATCACACCAGAAACATAAGCTTTCTCTCTTTCTCTCTCTAGATTATTGAGTGTATTTTGTGAGTATTTAGATACTTGGTGAGTTGCTATTCATCAGTGCAAGTTTCCTTCAGCCTTTTACCGATCAGAAGTACTGCTCTTTTGAGGTAAGGGATTGTAAGGGATAGTAAGGGATTGTAAGGGATAGTAAGGGATATTAAGGGATTTTAAGGGTTGTTATGATTTTCAGTTTCGTAATTTTTCTGATCTTCAAAAATTCTGGAAAAATTTGAAATGATATTTTGATGAGTTTTCTTGATTGTGTCCAAAAATGGTGATTTTTGGATGTATAGATTGAGAGTTATGAATTTTATGAGAAAAGACTATTTTAAAAGTAATCGCTTATAATCCTTGTGGTTAACTCCAAAATTGATGAAATTTTTATTGGGAGTACATGTATATGATAGAAGTATACTCTGTAAATTTCAGAATTTTTAGACAAAAGTACAATTTTTGATAAATGTCTAAATATTCGCCTATTTTGGCCATATGAAAAATAGTAAATGACTTTTAAAAATTCTGAGAAAAATATATGTTCACTATGGGACTATATTATACTAAATTCCAGAAAAGAAATATTTTTGGAACTGATTTGGTATTTTTCATGAAAATGTACTAGTTATGAGTAAATGAATTAAATATGTTATGTGAAGTAAGAAAATTGGAAAATAGGATTTTATAGCTTGAGAATCCTATATGAGGTATATGCAGATTTTTGATGAGGGTTTTGGTTATTGGTAATGAAATCTTATGAGTTTGGTATTTTTGAATGATTAAATGCATTATTTAGTAAGTGTAAACAATTTAAATAAATTGTTTATAAGCTTAAGAAATGTTATTCTTTCAATATCATTATACCGAAATATTGGTATAGATTTTATTGTGGAATTTCTACCTTTTTGTGTCGGGATTACTATTCATGAGTTACTATTCACTAGTTACTATTCACGATAAAAATTGGTTTCTTTTTCTAACCAAATTATAGTTGATTTATGAATATTGCTCTTGAAATTAAATCCATGTTTTGATCATATTGATTTTATTATCATATATAACATTTTTATAACCCTGATGTTGAAATTCTCTTTCACTAGAGTGTAAAGATGGGTAGATTATTGGTATGATCATGACTAGGGTTCTCTTTGGCCTGTAGTGCAAAGTTGAATTGTGACTGGTATGATCATGACCATTGAATTTATAAGTGAATATCTTTAGCTTAAGTGCAAAGGTGAATTGATCAACATGGTTATAATTATTGTTTATATAAATTCTGAAATGATTATATATTTCTTTGAGATATTAATATCTTTGGCCTGTAGTACAAAGATGAAATATTGATGAATATATTTGGCATGTAGTGCAAATATGAACTGTTGATGAATATATTTGGCCTGTAGTGCAAATATGAATTGTTGATGAATATCTTTGGCATGTAGTGCAAAGATGGCCTGTTGATGAATATCTTTGGCCTGTAGTGCAAAGATGAACTGTTGTTGAATATCTTTGGCCCGTAGTGCAAAGATGGTCTGTTGTTGAATATCTTTGGCCCGTAGTGCAAAGATGGTTTGTTGATGAATATCTTTGGCCCGTAGTGCAAAGATGGATTTGTTAGTATGATTATAAACAGGAACTGTGATTTGGTATAACCATGATCTTTGATGTTTCAGGTAAAGACAGGTGATGAAAATATTCTTCGTCCTGGGTGCGAAGAAAAATTTATAGTCACAATTATGATTATGAGTTATTCATATGATTGTGGAAAGGAACTGTTGAGTGATGTTACATGGATAAAAATTGTTGATGGATTTTTAACATGGAGAAGATAATAGACTTTATAGTCTATTTGACTCTTCTAATGGATTGCTCGTTCCGCTGCAACTATGGTTGAAATTTTTATCATTTACCATATGTTCTAAATCTCTGATTTATTGTTGATGAAGGCTATTGATAATTGAATTATCTTTAGTCATGATATTCTTTACTGAGCTAGTTGTGCTCACCCTTTTGCTTCACAATTCCTTTCAGGTAATAAGAGTGTAGCTGGGTCGAGCGAGGGTAACAAGGGAATAGAACGGTGGTCATCATTTAGTAGTTATATTTGGTGAAGAAAATAGGGTGAGGCGAACCCAACGTTGGAAGGGTGTTTTGTCACTATCATACAAGATGTCTAATGACATACAACCTCGTGTCATCATAGGACAGGGATGTGCTCATCCACTTGCTGAGTATATATACGAGCACTACCTATATAATCTTGGTGTTTGTTTGAAGTATAATTCTCAATTAGAGACAGTAGAGATAATGATATGTCAAGAGAAGACTCACCATTGGGAAGAATATGATAGTAATCTTCTCGTTTTTCTTTGGGGTCTATTGGGTCAACCAAGGATAATTCTGTGGCCATATGATATCTATCATAACCTAGACGCGTGGCCTCCCATGTACGAAGGTTTCCTTGAGCACTTCCCAAAGATTCTAGTTTCTAAAACAGTTTTTGACTATACCTTTATGTAAGGTGTTATTGTGAGGTGATGTCCACCGTTGGAACATGAGTCACATTTGGTATATATTTGTATCCAAACTCACAGCATATGTGTTGTTGTATTTTGCACGACAATTGTTGTAATAAAGTTGTAGTTGTTTTCTGTACCATGTATTTGACGACTCAGAATGGGTTGGGTGGAATGGACCTATTTTGGGGTTGTTACAGGTGGTATCAGAGCTTAGGGATATGATCTCTGGCGGAGATCGGGAAATATAACTAGGAGGGGAGAGATGAGTAAATCCTTCGCTAGTATGTCCTACCTAAGCTTATTTGTTGGTCAGTCATAATATTGGGATATTATGTGATATGTTAATTTGTTCAATTAACCCTTATTTTGAAGCTGTATTCTAGAATGATATCTGAAATACAGGAGATGAGCAATGGAGAAATCATGATGACAGGGAAGATGGAATCTGAAATGAAAGGAAGGTATTCTCAATTCTTTGAAATACCAGGTACGTAAATTTCGAGGACGAAATTTCATAAGGAGGGGAGATTGTAAGACCCCGAATTTTATGAAATAAAAGTATTCAATTTTTCTTATAATTACAATTCAGTAAATGGTTAAATTGATAAAAAGTTAAAGTTATGGGTGAAATGTGAAAATTTTTCAAAATACACAAGTGGTTATAAAATAATCATTGTTGTCGGGGAATATTCGTTTGGTCGTGGAATATTCTTTCTGTCGGAGAATATTCGTACGACGGCGCAGCTATTTGTGGGCCCCATAACGAATAACTGTCGGGTGAAGGAAAACGACAAATTTGAGTTTTTACAAATAACGGCGTAGTTGTTACCGTTAACACTGTTGGAATACCCGGTGGTTAAAATACAGTAATACGCGTTATTGCACAGTAGCACACGGTATTGCACAGTATTTTTGAAATTATTGATTCTTACGTAAGAAGGCACTACTCAATAATTGTTACAGTAATTACTGTTCAATATTTTATTTTATTGATTCAATAATTGCTGCGTTGATATTTTATATTATTGTTGTTTCAATAATTGTTGCTGCACAGTATTTTCTATTATCAGATCAATAATTCATATTATTTGAATAATATTATTAGATAACATTATTGTCAATGTCTAGAAAGTTCTGTCTAAGGAGAGGTTTGGTCATCTAATTGCGCGCCAGTAAGGAGAAATTCTTATTGGAAAGCCCCCTCTTTCCTGGGAACGGCCTGGTTGTCATAAATGTGATTCTGTAATATTATTTGTGAATAATTAATTATTGATTCATATGATAAGGAAATATTTATTTTATGTGGATATAAATGAGGGATATATTTTTGTGGTTAAAAATGAAGGAGTTAATGTTGAGGTTTTTATCTGTATTTTTGTCGGAATGGAGGTATTAAAATCAAATTAGGGTTTTTGAGATATTTTGCGGGGGTTATAATTTTTAATCCGACCGTTGGATCGTGGTAATTTTTGGATATGTTATACATATATAAGTTGAGTATATGTCCACAAATTTTGAACCGTTAAAAATGAACGTATGATTTGTTATGAATTTTACGAGATGACTGGTTCAGAAATTGTTGAATTTTCGGAGTTTATCATTTTGGTGGAAAATTCTAGAATTGGTGGGCCCCACTTGTGGTTGGTGAAGAAATGTGCTGAATTATATTTCAAATGTGGTGGGTGGGAATAGTAGCAGGTAAAGCCATCAGGTTGCAGGTCAAACCTACCAAAATTTTCCTATAAATAGAGGGCTAAGTTAGAATTGAAAATCACACCAGAAACATAAGCTTTCTCTCTTTCTCTCTCTAGATTATTGAGTGTATTTTGTGAGTATTTAGATACTTGGTGAGTTGCTATTCATCAGTGCAAGTTTCCTTCAGCTTTTACCGATCAGAAGTACTGCTCTTTTGAGGTAAGGGATTGTAAGGGATAGTAAGGGATTGTAAGGGATAGTAAGGGATATTAAGGGATTTTAAGGGTTGTTATGATTTTCAGTTTCGTAATTTTTCTGATCTTCAAAAATTCTGGAAAAATTTGAAATGATATTTTGATGAGTTTTCTTGATTGTGTCCAAAAATGGTGATTTTTGGATGTATAGATTGAGAGTTATGAATTTTATGAGAAAAGACTATTTTAAAAGTAATCGCTTATAATTCCTTGTGGTTAACTCCAAAATTGATGAAATTTTTATTGGGAGTACATGTATATGATAGAAGTATACTCTGTAAATTTCAGAATTTTTAGACAAAAGTACAATTTTTGATAAATGTCTAAATATTCGGCTATTTTGGCCATATGAAAAATAGTAAATGACTTTTAAAAATTCTGAGAAAAATATATGTTCACTATGGGACTATATTATGCTAAATTTCAGAAAAGAAATATTTTTGGAACTGATTTGGTATTTTTCATGAAAATGTCTAGTTATGAGTAAATGAATTAAATATGTTATGTGAAGTAAGAAAATTGGAAAATAGGATTTTATGGCTTGAGAATCCTATATGAGGTATATGCAGATTTTTGATGAGGGTTTTGGTTATTGATGATGAAATCTTAAGAGTTGGCATTTTTGATGATTAAATGCATTAATTAGTAAAGTGTAAACAATTTAAATAAATTGTTTATAAGCTTAAGAAATGTTATTCTTTCAATATCATTATACCGAAATATTGGTATAGATTTTATTGTGGAATTTCTACCTTTTTGTGTCGGGATTACTATTCATGAGTTACTATTCACTAGTTACTATTCACGATAAAAATTGGTTTCTTTTTCTAACCAAATTATAGTTGATTTATGAATATTACTCTTGAGATTAAATCCATGTTTTGATCATATTGATTTTATTATCATATATAACATTTTTATAACCCTGATGTTGAAATTCTCTTTCACTGGAGTGTAAAGATGGGTAGATTATTGGTATGATCATGACTAGGGTTCTCTTTGGCCTGTAGTGCAAAGTTGAATTGTGACTGGTATGATCATGACCATTGAATTTATAATTGAATATCTTTAGCTTAAGTGCAAAGGTGAATTGATCAACATGGTTATAATTATTGTTTATATAAATTCTGAAATGATTATATATTTCTTTGAGATATTAATATCTTTGGCCTGTAGTACAAAGATGAAATATTGATGAATATATTTGGCATGTAGTGCAAATATGAACTGTTGATGAATATATTTGGCCTGTAGTGCAAATATGAATTGTTGATGAATATCTTTGGCATGTAGTGCAAAGATGGCCTGTTGATGAATATCTTTGGCCTGTAGTGCAAAGATGAACTGTTGTTGAATATCTTTGGCCCGTAGTGCAAAGATGGTCTGTTGTTGAATATCTTTGGCCCGTAGTGCAAAGATGGTTTGTTGATGAATATCTTTGGCCCGTAGTGCAAAGATGGATTTGTTAGTATGATTATAAACAGGAACTGTGATTTGGTATAACCATGATCTTTGATGTTTCAGGTAAAGACAGGTGATGAAAATATTCTTCGTCCTGGGTGCGAAGAAAAATTTATAGTCACAATTATGATTATGAGTTATTCATATGATTGTGGAAAGGAACTGTTGAGTGATGTTACATGGATAAAAATTGTTGATGGATTTTTAACATGGAGAAGATAATAGACTTTATAGTCTATTTGACTCTTCTAATGGATTGCTCGTTCCGCTGCAACTATGGTTGAAATTTTTATCATTTACCATATGTTCTAAATCTCTGATTTATTGTTGATGAAGGCTATTGATAATTGAATTATCTTTAGTCATGATATTCTTTACTGAGCTAGTTGTGCTCACCCTTTTGCTTCACAATTCCTTTCAGGTAATAAGAGTGTAGCTGGGTCGAGCGAGGGTAACAAGGGAATAGAACGGTGGTCATCATTTAGTAGTTATATTTGGTGAAGAAAATAGGGTGAGGCGAACCCAACGTTGGAAGGGTGTTTTGTCACTATCATACAAGATGTCTAATGACATACAACCTCGTGTCATCATAGGACAGGGATGTGCTCATCCACTTGCTGAGTATATATACGAGCACTACCTATATAATCTTGGTGTTTGTTTGAAGTATAATTCTCAATTAGAGACAGTGGAGATAATGATAAGTCAAGAGAAGACTCACCATTGGGAAGAATATGATAGTAATCTTCTCGTTTTTCTTTGGGGTCTATTGGGTCAACCAAGGATAATTCTGTGGCCATATGATATCTATCATAACCTAGACGCGTGGCCTCCCATGTACGAAGGTTTCCTTGAGCACTTCCCAAAGATTCTAATTTCTAAAACAGTTTTTGACTATACCTTTATGTAAGGTGTTATTGTGAGGTGATGTCCACGTTGGAACATGAGTCACATTTGGTATATATTTGTATCCAAACTCACAGCATATGTGTTGTTGTATTTTGCACGACAATTGTTGTAATAAAGTTGTAGTTGTTTTCTGTACCATGTATTTGACGACTCAGAATGGGTTGGGTGGAATGGACCTATTTTGGGGTTGTTACAGGTGGTATCAGAGCTTAGGGATATGATCTCTGGCGGAGATCGGAAAATATAACTAGGAGGGGAGAGATGAGTAAATCCTTCGCTAGTATGTCCTACCTAAGCTTATTTGTTGGTCAGTCATAATATTGGGATATTATGTGATATGTTAATTTGTTCAATTAACCCTTATTTTGAAGCTGTATTCTAGAATGATATCTGAAATACAGGAGATGAGCAATGGAGAAATCATGATGACAGGGAAGATGGAATCTGAAATGAAAGGAATGTATTCTCAATTCTTTGAAATACCAGGTACGTAAATTTCGAGGACGAAATTTCATAAGGAGGGGAGATTGTAAGACCCCGAATTTTATGAAATAAAAGTATTCAATTTTTCTTATAATTACAATTCAGTAAATGGTTAAATTGATAAAAAGTTAAAGTTATGGGTGAAATGTGAAAATTTTTCAAAATACACAAGTGGTTATAAAATAATCATTGTTGTCGGGGAATATTCGTTTGGTCGTGGAATATTCTTTCTGTCGGAGAATATTCGTACGACGGCGCAACTATTTGTGGGCCCCATAACGAATAACTGTCGGGTGAAGGAAAACGACAAATTTGAGTTTTTACAAATAACGGCGTAGTTGTTACCGTTAACACTGTTGGAATACCCGGTGGTTAAAATACAGTAATACGCGTTATTGCACAGTAGCACACGGTATTGCACAGTATTTTTGAAATTATTGATTCTTACGTAAGAAGGCACTACTCAATAATTGTTACAGTAATTACTGTTCAATATTTTATTTTATTGATTCAATAATTGCTGCGTTGATATTTTATATTATTGTTGTTTCAATAATTGTTGCTGCACAGTATTTTCTATTATCAGATCAATAATTCATATTATTTGAATAATATTATTAGATAACATTATTGCAATGTCTAGAAAGTTCTGTCTAAGGAGAGGTTTGGTCATCTAATTGCGCGCCAGTAAGGAGAAATTCTTATTGGAAAGCCCCCTCTTTCCTGGGAACGGCCTGGTTGTCATAAATGTGATTCTGTAATATTATTTGTGAATAATTAATTATTGATTCATATGATAAGGAAATATTTATTTTATGTGGATATAAATGAGGGATATATTTTTGTGGTTAAAAATGAAGGAGTTAATGTTGAGGTGTTTTTATCTGTATTTTTGTCGAAATGGAGGTATTGAAAATCAAATTAGGGTTTTTGAGATATTTTGCGGGGGTTATAATTTTTAATCCGACCGTTGGATCGTGGTAATTTTTGGATATGTTATACATATATAAGTTGAGTATATGTCCACAAATTTTGAACCGTTAAAAATGAACGTATGATTTGTTATGAATTTTACGAGATGACTGGTTCAGAAATTGTTGAATTTTCGGAGTTTATCATTTTGGTGGAAAATTCTAGAATTGGTGGGCCCCACTTGTGGTTGGTGAAGAAATGTGCTGAATTATATTTCAAATGTGGTGGGTGGGAATAGTAGCAGGTAAAGCCATCAGGTTGCAGGTCAAACCTACCAAAATTTTCCTATAAATAGAGGGCTAAGTTAGAATTGAAAATCACACCAGAAACATAAGCTTTCTCTCTTTCTCTCTCTAGATTATTGAGTGTATTTTGTGAGTATTTAGATACTTGGTGAGTTGCTATTCATCAGTGCAAGTTTCCTTCAGCCTTTTACCGATCAGAAGTACTGCTCTTTTGAGGTAAGGGATTGTAAGGGATAGTAAGGGATTGTAAGGGATAGTAAGGGATATTAAGGGATTTTAAGGGTTGTTATGATTTTCAGTTTCGTAATTTTTCTGATCTTCAAAAATTCTGGAAAAATTTGAAATGATATTTTGATGAGTTTTCTTGATTGTGTCCAAAAATGGTGATTTTTGGATGTATAGATTGAGAGTTATGAATTTTATGAGAAAAGACTATTTTAAAAGTAATCGCTTATAAATCCTTGTGGTTAACTCCAAAATTGATGAAATTTTTATTGGGAGTACATGTATATGATAGAAGTATACTCTGTAAATTTCAGAATTTTTAGACAAAAGTACAATTTTTGATAAATGTCTAAATATTCGCCTATTTTGGCCATATGAAAAATAGTAAATGACTTTTAAAAATTCTGAGAAAAATATATGTTCACTATGGGACTATATTATACTAAATTCCAGAAAAGAAATATTTTTGGAACTGATTTGGTATTTTTCATGAAAATGTACTAGTTATGAGTAAATGAATTAAATATGTTATGTGAAGTAAGAAAATTGGAAAATAGGATTTTATAGCTTGAGAATCCTATATGAGGTATATGCAGATTTTTGATGAGGGTTTTGGTTATTGGTGATGAAATCTTATGAGTTTGGTATTTTTGAATGATTAAATGCATTATTTAGTAAGTGTAAACAATTTAAATAAATTGTTTATAAGCTTAAGAAATGTTATTCTTTCAATATCATTATACCGAAATATTGGTATAGATTTTATTGTGGAATTTCTACCTTTTTGTGTCGGGATTACTATTCATGAGTTACTATTCACTAGTTACTATTCACGATAAAAATTGGTTTCTTTTTCTAACCAAATTATAGTTGATTTATGAATATTGCTCTTGAAATTAAATCCATGTTTTGATCATATTGATTTTATTATCATATATAACATTTTTATAACCCTGATGTTGAAATTCTCTTTCACTAGAGTGTAAAGATGGGTAGATTATAGGTATGATCATGACTAGGGTTCTCTTTGGCCTGTAGTGCAAAGTTGAATTGTGACTGGTATGATCATGACCATTGAATTTATAAGTGAATATCTTTAGATTAAGTGCAAAGGTGAATTGATCAACATGGTTATAATTATTGTTTATATAAATTCTGAAATGATTATATATTTCTTTGAGATATTAATATCTTTGGCCTGTAGTACAAAGATGAAATATTGATGAATATATTTGGCATGTAGTGCAAATATGAACTGTTGATGAATATATTTGGCCTGTAGTGCAAATATGAATTGTTGATGAATATCTTTGGCATGTAGTGCAAAGATGGCCTGTTGATGAATATCTTTGGCCTGTAGTGCAAAGATGAACTGTTGTTGAATATCTTTGGCCCGTAGTGCAAAGATGGTCTGTTGTTGAATATCTTTGGCCCGTAGTGCAAAGATGGTTTGTTGATGAATATCTTTGGCCCGTAGTGCAAAGATGGATTTGTTAGTATGATTATAAACAGGAACTGTGATTTGGTATAACCATGATCTTTGATGTTTCAGGTAAAGACAGGTGATGAAAATATTCTTCGTCCTGGGTGCGAAGAAAAATTTATAGTCACAATTATGATTATGAGTTATTCATATGATTGTGGAAAGGAACTGTTGAGTGATGTTACATGGATAAAGAATTGTTGATGGATTTTTAACATGGAGAAGATAATAGACTTTATAGTCTATTTGACTCTTCTAATGGATTGCTCGTTCCGCTGCAACTATGGTTGAAATTTTTATCATTTATCATATGTTCTAAATCTCTGATTTATTGTTGATGAAGGCTATTGATAATTGAATTATCTTTAGTCATGATATTCTTTACTGAGCTAGTTGTGCTCACCCTTTTGCTTCACAATTCCTTTCAGGTAATAAGAGTGTAGCTGGGTCGAGCGAGGGTAACAAGGGAATAGAACGGTGGTCATCATTTAGTAGTTATATTTGGTGAAGAAAATAGGGTGAGGCGAACCCAACGTTGGAAGGGTGTTTTGTCACTATCATACAAGATGTCTAATGACATACAACCTCGTGTCATCATAGGACAGGGATGTGCTCATCCACTTGCTGAGTATATATACGAGCACTACCTATATAATCTTGGTGTTTGTTTGAAGTATAATTCTCAATTAGAGACAGTAGAGATAATGATATGTCAAGAGAAGACTCACCATTGGGAAGAATATGATAGTAATCTTCTCGTTTTTCTTTGGGGTCTATTGGGTCAACCAAGGATAATTCTGTGGCCATATGATATCTATCATAACCTAGACGCGTGGCCTCCCATGTACGAAGGTTTCCTTGAGCACTTCCCAAAGATTCTAGTTTCTAAAACAGTTTTTGACTATACCTTTATGTAAGGTGTTATTGTGAGGTGATGTCCACCGTTGGAACATGAGTCACATTTGGTATATATTTGTATCCAAACTCACAGCATATGTGTTGTTGTATTTTGCACGACAATTGTTGTAATAAAGTTGTAGTTGTTTTCTGTACCATGTATTTGACGACTCAGAATGGGTTGGGTGGAATGGACCTATTTTGGGGTTGTTACACTCTTCCTGTTGTTCTCCCACTTCGAGTTGTGGGCATACCCTTCACGAATTCTACACCTCTCCAGCAGAGTCGCCAAAAGAATGTGGGCAAGAAAATCGCGCCTTGCTTGTCTAGGGTTTCGTGTTGGCTGAGGAGGAGAGAAATCCACGAAGAGCACAGAATTGATTGATTGATTGAAGAGGGGAGAACGACAGGTGGGCGATTACTCCAATGACGCGTGGCAGAACCCCTAGAATCCGGAAACCTTATTAGGGTTATTGGGATTCCAAGAGCCTTCTTCTTGAGTCCTTCTACTCCTAGAATCCGGAAACCTTATTAGGGTTATTGGGATTCCAAGAGTCTTCCTGAGTGTTGAGAGAGTGTCCAAACCCCTTTAGTGCTTTTAGGTGGAATCTCCAAGCCTTTAAGTCACCAAAAGGGTCACTTTGATCTTCCAAGAGTCCAAGTCTTGAGTCCGAAGAGAAGTCCCTTTCCAAATGGAATGGAAGGGGTATTTATAGGGTATTCTGGAAAGTAGTCATGTGCAAGGCACATGCCTTCAGGAAAATTTCAGAAATACCCTTTAGTCCTTAGAGTAATGCCCATATTGCCCTGTCCTTCTAGCCACCAATCCAATCCCTCAATCAATTCCCAAAATGAGCCGCCTCCACGAGTCTTCCGCCTCGGGACACGTGGAGGCTTCTCCCGGTCTAGCACATTTATTTCTGACTTTTCCATCTTCATTCCATTAGATTATGCGACCCTAACTTGCACATTTAATTAGGTCATGTGAACCCTAATTTTGCACATGGGCCCACAACCTCAATGAAGATAAATTTAATTTTATGAATTTTATTTTAAAAATTACGTAAAATATCAAGAATTAATAATGTTAATATATATATATATATATATATATATATATATATATATATATATATATACTCGATCTCCAGCCTTTTGTCTGATCCTGATCAAAATGAAAACGTACAAATAAGAACGAACTGCTTGCTTGTGATCGAGTAGAGAGAAGGAATTGAAGGTGAGGAATTAAGTAGTATAAATTGAAACTACGTACGTATATATACTAGTTGATTGAGACCTAACCAACCAACCATGCATAGTTATTCATGATCAGCTTAATTCACATCAACAATAAGTTTTGCAATATTCATGAAAAGACATTGTAAAAATATTAGTAATTATTTTTGTTTGAGAAATTAATAACATTTATTTTCCAATATAGCTAGATATTTTACATGATCAACCAGGATATATATCAGATCATAAATAAGTGGGAAACAATATATATATATATATATATATATATATATATATATATATATATATATATATATATATATATGCTTCTTAATTCTCTAGAAAATTAAAGATGAACTATATATTCAAGCAATAACTTTAATTTACTTATTGGCAACAAGTTTGAAAAGTATTTTGTCAAGAGAAGACTTGCAAAAAATACAATAAAAAACCCACCCTAGAATTTGTATAGTTGAATTATTCAAGGAGTAATTAACAAGTCTTTGATCAAACAAAAGAAACGGCCTAGCTCCTCCTAAACTTTGGACCTATTTAATGCTTATAGAAGAAAGGATCAGAGAAAAGATGATAGATCGACCACAAGGACGGACCCAAAGGCAGGCATGCATTATTAATTAATAAAGTTAATTGCATGCAATTTAGAAAAATCTAGGTTTCCAATATCTCGATCTTTTTCACTTCAAATAAAATTAATATGCTTGATATAATGAAGCATATATGCAAACAATTCTAGTTCAAGATAATCATAGCAATAAGGATTAATCCAACAAGTAAAATTATTTCTTGTAAAAGTTAAAACCACTTTCTTAGTACACTACCAATATTTCCCACTTTATTTCTCTAATATTTTTGTTAGTACTAATATTTAATATTTGTTTGGCTATGAGCGTTTGTGCCGGTAGCGTTTAAAATTCAAACGAAAAATGCGTTTAAAATAAGAAAAATTCTATGCAGACATGATAATTGGACATAATAAGTGCTTTATAATTTTACTTATTTGTATTTTTATCCCTCATAAAGCACTTATGTCTAACTTTCATGTCCAATTATTGTATCCGTATAGAAGAGCTCTTAAAATAAGTTGTTGTTAGACAAACAAAATTTTTAAGTGCATTTGAACTTTTAAATGCTCTAAACAAACAAACAATATTTTCCACTTTATTTATCTAATATTTTTGTTAGTACTAATATTTAGTATTTGTTTGACTTTAACACTTTGTTTCTGAGTTTTGAACAGAAAAGAAAAGAATAGAAAACTTAAATTAGAACAGAAAAGAAAAGAATAGAAAACTTAAAGTTTTCCTTTGTGTTGTTTCTGAGTTTTTAATGGAAAAGAATAGAAAATTTAAAATTGAGGACATGAGTTGTAATTTAAAATTTATTATATTAAAAGTTGAGGATAATATGGGAATTATAAAAGTATTACTTATTCCAATTTCTTTTCGGTCCAAATCAGGCCAATTTTGGACTGAAAACTTTGGCAGGAAAAGTGGCCAAGTTTTCTGTCAATTTCTTTTCTTTTCTGTTTATTAAAAAACTCAGAAACATAGCGTAACTCTCTGTTTCTGAGTTTTAAACAAAAAAAAATAGAAAACTTAAATTAGAACAGAAAAGAAAAGAATAGAAAACTTGAAGTTTTCCTTTACGTTGTTTCTGAATTTTTAATAAAAAAGAATAGAAAATTTAAAATTGAGGACATGAGTTGTAATTTAAAATTTATTATATTAAAAGTTGAGGATAATATGAGGATTATAAAAATATTACTTATTCTGATTTCTTTCCCGTCCAAATCAGGCCAAGTTTGGATAGAAAACTCTGGCAAGAAAAGTGGTCAAGTTTTCTATCAATTTCTTTTCTTTTCCATTTATTAAAAAAATTCAGAAACATAAGAATTGAGAAGAAAACTTAAATTTTTCTTCCATTTAATTTTTTTTTTGTCTATTTTAAAACTCAGAAACAGAGTGTAAACGTTTGTGACGATAGCATTAAAAATTCAATAAGCTAATAAATAATTAATTTACATAAATATTTTAAAATTAATTTGAAATTTGTCCATCAAAGAGGAAAGAAATTTAAAATAAGAGAAATGGGAAAGCAAGTTCCCTCTTTCCAGGCTCACATGCAGCCTTCCCATGTTTGGACCATTTAGTCTCTCTCTCTCTTAAATATAACTTCCGTTCTTAAAAGAGTATGGTTTAAAATTTTGACACATGGATTAAGAAAGTATCATTTATCAAATAAAATTTATTTAAAATTTTATCATTATCCCTTTATGGAAAGTTGAAAACTATTAATATAAGAGAGAGAATTTCTTGGGACAATGGGAGAAGGTAGGGGTAATATAGGAAAGTAAATAATTTATTCTCGTTGAAAGTTGTAAACGATAAACTTTTTGGAACAAATTTTTTCCTCTAAAACGACAATCTTTTAGGAACAGAGGGAGTAATATGAAGATTAATTTTTATTAATATTAATATTAATTTAAAAAAATATAAAAAATTAAATTTATAATTTTATTTTATCTCTGTCCGAGATAAAATAAGTCCGCACATTTAAATATTTTCCTTTGCAATTTTATGAAATTCTTATCTGATACAAAAAGGTTAATATGGAAACTCTGCATTCTTGCTCTAACTTGATTCTTACCTTCCTGGCTGCCAATTAACCCCTCCTCCTTGCTTTCTCTCTCTTCTTGTTTTTGTAGGTGCTGATAATCTATCTTTTACCATTTCTCTCTCCAAACCATGAACGCGTACTTGTTTAGTCTCCTTGCGTGACTCTTCTTTCCGTGTGATTCCTTTTCAATATAAACAGTTTCCCCTTTTCTTGATAGTGGGGGTCTTTGTTGTGTGCCTTTCTTTGTGTATTTCTTGGCTTTGATTCTGTGACTTTTATCAGATTCCCAAACCCCTTTCAATTTCTTTATTTTTTTGTTAAACATTTCGAACCTCATCACATGCGAGTTTTTGGGCTTGTCTGATCTGGATTGGATCGCAGGGATCTTTTCTCTTCACTTCTCTTCTCTTCTCTTCTTTCTCTTTCCATCAACAGAGGAGGGGTGGTGGGGCTCAGTTGGTGAGTCCTTTTTGGCAGCAATCTTGGTCTCTTCCTCGAAGAAGGATAAGGAGAAGGTGAGATTTTTCACACTTCTGTGTATTTCTCTTCTGGGTCCCTATATGATTCCTTGTTTTGTTTCTCATAGCTGGTAACTGTTTGATTGTTGTTGCTTTCTTTTATCATCTGGGTGTTTTATGAACTGGGTTTGTTTTAGTTTTGGGAAAAAAATTTGTGGGAAATTTTCAATTTGGCGAGTAATGATGAACTGGGTCGTTTTTGTTTGGTCATTTTGCGTGTGAATGAATGAACTAATGCTGGTTTTTATTAGGTTAAATTGGCGGCACTGTAGCAGTCGTCATTTATTGCATACTCTTGGTTTGAAAGGCTGGCCTTTTGTTTTGGCCTTAACTGCTGGTAGATTTGGATGATTGAATTGGGTTTTGATTTTTGAAAAACTAGTGCGGGGTGCCTTTGGATACTCCTGAGGCATGGCAGGAATTGATGTTTCCAAGTACGCCCATAGTCCTGTCCACAAAGCCGTTGTAACAAAAGATTATACCGGTCTCAAGAGGATAGTTGCAGGCCTTCCACGGCTTTATGACCCAGCAGAAATTCACACTGAATCGGTTTCACTTGCCGAGGAAGCAAAGGCTGATGCCATATCTGCTGTGATTGATCGTCGTGATGTTCCTAACCGTGAAACCCCTCTCCACCTGGCTGTTAAGCTTGGTGATGAGACCGCTACAGAGATGCTTATGCTTGCAGGTGCAGATTGGAGCTTGCAAAATGATCATGGGTGGAGTGCACTCCAGGAAGCAATATGTAACAGACAAGAAGGGATTGCAAGAATTATTGTTAGGCATTATCAGCCAATAGCATGGGCAAAATGGTGTAGAAGGTTGCCTCGGTTGGTGGCAACAATGAGAAGGATGAGGGATTTCTACATGGAAATTACATTTCAATTTGAGAGCTCTGTCATCCCTTTCATTTCAAGGATTGCCCCTTCTGATACTTACAAGATTTGGAAAAGGGGTGCGAATCTGAGGGCTGACATGACTTTGGCTGGGTTTGATGGTTTTAGAATCCAGCGTTCCGATCAAAGTATTGTATTCCTTGGTGATGGTTCTGAGGATGGGAAGGTCGCTCCAGGGTCACTTTGCATGATCTCGCACAAAGATAAGGAAGTGATGAATGCCTTGGATGGTGCTGGTGCTCCAGCATCTGATGCAGAGGTGCAACAAGAAGTTATGGCGATGTCTCAGACAAATATTTTTAGGCCCGGTATTGATGTCACTCAGGCAGTTCTTTTGCCACAAATGACATGGAGGAGGCAGGAGAAAACAGAAATGGTGGGTGCTTGGAAGGCCAAAGTATATGATATGCACAATGTGATGGTAAGCATTAAATCGAGGACAGTTCCAGGAGCAATGACAGATGATGAGTTATTCTCATCTTGCAATGAAAATGAAACAGAGAGTGAGGAGCTTGATGATATTCTGACAGAGGAGGAAAGAAGGCAACTTGAAGTTGCACTTAAGTTGGACTCTTCAGAATTAAGCAATGAAAACAGTGACGGGATAAGGCACCGGCATAGTTGTTATGAGCAAAGGGAGATCCCTATTGAGGACTCTAGCCCTTGCAGAAATGGTGAGACTAAGCAGGAAAAGAAGGGATGGTTTGATGGATGGAGGAAACGGGATACTAAACATGAAGGGCATAAAAAAAAGATTGTCCCACCTAGAGGTTCTCTCTGTGTAGAAGAAAAGGTCAGTAATCTCCTAGGGGATTCTTCATCTCAAACTCAGAACAAACCTGCAAGACATTCCATGGAGATTAATGCTAAGGGGGATGAACAACGGAGAGGCAAGGATTCCATGGCATCTTCATCCACAAGTTCTAGTAATGGAAATCGGCGCAAGGAGGGAAGCCGTGAGAATGAGTACAAGAAAGGCTTGAGGCCTATTCTCTGGCTTTCCCCAAGCTTTCCATTAAGAACTGAAGAACTGCTGCCATTGCTTGATATTTTAGCAAATAAAGTTAAGGCTATTCGGCGCTTAAGAGAACTGCTTACAACAAAACTTCCGATGGGGACTTTTCCGGTCAAGGTAAGTTGCATATTTAGTTATTAAGGCTGGAATTTCTGTGTATGTTTACTTCTGTATAACTTCTATTGTCCTTCACATGCTTTGCATCTTAGTCTTTATATGGTTGGGTTGATTGTCTATGCACAGGTGCGCTACTTTGTACAGCTAATGTGTAGGCTGCTTTATGCAATCCATTCACTTAATATAATCTGATGAACTAGCACTTTATGAAGTTGTTGAGTGCCCAATGAAGTAGAATAGATTTTTATTTGTCGTGTCATGCATTGTCTTGATTTTTCCTGTTTGTGATTTGTATAAAGATTATAACAATTTATAAACTTTCATGTACAATATGGAGTCAAAGTTTGCGTTATACCTGTGAACATTATATAGTTGAGAATGTAGTGGTTAGTTTATCACAACTGTTTTACACTGATCTTTCTGGAAAATCTTATCTTACTGGTATGGGTTTGAAGAAGGAAATCAAGAAACCCAAGATAACTTTTGATGGATTGGAAAGAAAACAGAATCCTTTTTGGTTTGAATGCCCATCAGACAGTCATATGTTTCACATCTGATTTAATGAAGTTACTTCAAAACGTGCTCACTAAGAGCAGTATACTAATTATTCTGTTGAGCTTTCAACAATCCGAACTCAAGTATTAAGCCAAGAGAAACTGAAGCCTAAGAGAAAATTATGTGCTTTAATAAAGAACATAAAGGATCAGTGGACATACCATTTGTATAATTCTAGGATGATTGCAATTTTAAAATGAACCTAGAACGTATTATAATTCTCATTTATGATGGTAATCACAGAAATAAAACAATTATGGCTAGGATATTGGCCTTTACTGGGGGTAAAAGAAAGAAAAAAAGATAGTATATTTGGCAGCTCTGTCCTGGTTAAACATCTCTAGTTACCTTTTTTGAGACTAATTGATTATTCATGTTTGTCTGGGCTACACTGGAAATTTATACATTCTGTGGTTTTATATGTAGACTAAAGGAAAAATAGTACTCCAAGGGGCTGTTCACTGTTGTTACTTTCTCCTTTTATTGCGTATTTGTGTGATTATTTCAGTTTCTTTTGTATATGGGATATGAATAATTCCTCATCACTTTGATGTTGATCCTATTAGAGTAAATCACACGACTATAGCCATCTTATGCTCTTTGCTCTTGCACCAGCAAGGAAGGATTTTTTTTTTGCTTTCTCTTTTTCCTCGTTAAACTAGCCCAAGTAACCTGCCATATTTCTTTCTGCCGTTTTAATTGTGTTTGGATATGCTTGCTGATAAGCCCTATATGGTTCAGGTTGCTATACCGGTCATTCCCACCATCAGGGTGTTGGTGACTTTTACGAAGTTTGAAGAGTTGCAACCATTGGAAGAGTTCTCAACGCCACCTTCAAGTCCTACTGCTGCAAATGGAGAGAGCCCAGCAATGAATCAGTCCTCAAGTTCATCTTGGTTTCAGTGGATAAAATCCCCATACCACCGGGCAAGTTCTTCCACCAGTGGCAGGATAGAAAATATTCAAGATCCATTTGCAATACCTCCGGATTACACATGGATTACAGCCGAAGCAAAGAAAAAAAAAATGCAGGAGAAGAGTAAAGCAAAGAAAGGAAGAAGTCAAAATCAGTAGTCCAGCACGAGACTTCACAGGTATCAAGTGGGGAAAATTGTTTCTATTGATCTGCTAGTCTGAATTACTGTAAGAACAAAAAAAAGGGGGCAATACATTTTAGGTTGTGAATTTGGATGACCCTTCGTAGGGTGAAAATATGATAATTCATTGTGGGGGGTATAAAAAGGTCGGAAAACGATTCTTGAAATGCTTGTAACCAATATGGATCAATTGTTTGGCTTTTGGTGGATGCTTGCACCATTTACACGACTACTTTCCATATTTTTCTTGGACAGCTAATTTTACTGACAAAATGTTAGGTTGTATTACAGCTTTGGAATTATTATTTTTCCCATTTCATTCACTTTTTGGGTAAATAGATTGATTCTTGTGGTTCAGTGATTAAAGGACTATGAGCTTATGTTTAGTGTTTCAATGTCTGCTTCAGTTTTGTTCAGTCATTCTATGTGCTTTATTTACAGGGACTTGATTCTGTAATTGATATTAATTACATGTAGTGGGTAATTCTCCAATTTTAGATTAATGAATTATATAGTAATGTTACGTTTTTGGATTGAATAAATGAAATTGATAAATAAACGTAATAAAAAAAGGAATGAAATGAAAAGTGTAATGATTTATTCCATTTCAGTTGGAATGAAGAGAATAAAATTTATAAATTTGAAAGGAATGAGAATAGTTCATTTCGTTATAATAAAATAATTAAATATAATTTTTTTTATTTTATAGTACCGAATCATTCCGTTCTAACCTTCATTCTTGCATTCTTTCCTGCAAACCAAACTTAACATAAGAGTAGTGGAGTTTAAGCCAGTCATATGAGTTAAACAAGCTGACAGTATCCTTGTAGTAACCAGAAATCAATTATTTTTGTCTTGAATATAATTTGAACAATACAAATGAAAGTTGAGGTGGTTCTTTCTTTCTTCTCTCTCAACACATGATGGTATTTACCTTTGTAATTAGTGCCGAGAGATTTATTGGAAAGTAAAGGGCCGACATAAAATATTTAAGATAGATGATAAATACATGTAAATTCATATTTTCACGTGAATTTTTAATATTTTTACATAAAAATCGTAATTATAAATATTATAATAACGATTTTTTATCGTCGCTATACATCTATATCGATATTTTTTTTTAAATTTTATATGTATCTACAGGTCAGACCATTATTAAATTGAAACTAGCATATGAATGCTGGTATAATTAATTGAGTTCTGCTATGTATTACAATATATTTATGTCAAATTACAATTACAAAACTTATCAATACATACATAGATGAAATTATAGAAAAATCTCGCTTATTACACGTCTCTTCAAAAGAGAAAATGGACATAAACATTTGGCAATATATATCATTTTCTTAAAAACACAATTATGTTAATGGGAAGAATTTCGTACACCTTGGTCATTGGATTACACAGACACATGAGTCTTGTACTCCCTCTAGTTCTTCATCGGTGGATCCTCTACTATTACAAGTCAATAAAGTAGTTAGAGGGGGGTCAAATAAAGCTAGCGCATCAATAATTAAAGATAGTTAATTAGATATGGAGAACATTACTAAAACCAAAAACAATTAATTGTAAAGTGAGATCGTCTTGGCTGCTACACTAGAAAGAGTCTATTTCTCTTTGAAGCCAAATAGACTGAATTAGTAAGTCAAGGAAATGTTTAACAGCTTAAGCAACACTTATTATTCTGTCGTGACTTATGATATGATGCATATATCCAATTAAGATCCCAGAGATGGAAATAAGCAAAACCAATTACGTACCTGGATTGAAAGAATTGAATATGAGCAATATCATAGCCATGAGCATCAGACCAGCTGACTCTTCTTGTTCCTCTCCCTTGTTGATTTGTCATCTGATCATCCACTGCTAAATCATCATCATCATCATCATCATCACTACTCTTCTTCAAACTACTCTTAAGAGGAGGAGGTTCAATTAGAACCCCATTAATGGACCCATTCTGAACATTGCTGCTGCTGCTGCGGCCATTAATATGATTACCACTAGCTTTTTCTTCTTCTTCTTCTTCTTCCTCTTCCTTGTGATTATTTGGTGCAGCTGTATTATAATTTTCCGATGACGATGATCTCTTGTTGTTGTTCTTGTGGATAGTAGTATTGTTGGTTTCTTCTTCGGTATTGAAAGAATTCCTTGAAGGCACATAGCATGAACATACCAAAGAGCTGCACCTGTTTTTCTGCCCCGAGCCCGCCAGGAGTACTACTCTTACACTATACTCAACACAACTAAATTGCAACCTTTAATTAACAACTCTCTCCGCCTTAATTTCTCTATCTCTCCCTATCTCAAACTGTCACAAGATTAAAGGCACATATGGAAAGATTCATTGGCATGAGATCAAAACTAGTGACAGGGTGTGTATGAGAGAGAGAGACACCATTCTAAAATCATTCTTGTTTGCTTTGTCTATGGGAATTGAGTAATGGGGAGGGATATTTTGGTATAAAGGTGGGGGCCATGGTGGGTTTTTTTCTTTTTAGGTTTGGAAAAATATATAAGGATAAATCCGAAATATTTAGTGAAAATAATAATTTATATGACAACGATTTTATATGGTTAACTTTAAAATATGACAGTCACGATTTAAAAATACAACTTTTTTATTATAACACAATTAAAATATTTGTCTATTACAATATAATGTTGTGTAAGAGACTTATCTATCATGTTGAAATTTTATTTAGATATTTTTAATTTGTGCAAATTTTTATAATACTATTTGTTGTACCAAGATCTAATAATGATCAGTGGTACAAAATGTAATACCCATATAACCTCCATAACCACCACCATTTAAGCCAGATACAATCAAACCCATGTCTATGAATTGTTTTGTTTTGACTTTTTTGCCATAGCACTCATTACAACTTGATATGTACTTTATCTTATATATACTATTACATTTCTACTCTTTGATGTGGTGCGCCATGCCATGCCATGACATGCGTGCATTTAAGTTTGAATATGATTCTGAATCATAATTATGTGGCATGATTAAATGTGGCAGCTCGTAAGTCATAGGGAAACCATTTACTACTTCCTTTCGTTTTAAGGTTATACATAAATATTAAGATAATAATTATATAACATTAACTATAATATTAATTGTCTATATTACTTTTATATTAAAATAAGAAATTATTATTTATTAGACAGAAAATAGTAAGAGAACCAAAGTTACATTTAATATTTGGGGTAATATTGAAAACTAAACAATTAATGCTTATTTAAAATTCTAAAACGACTTATATTAAGGAACAAAAATATTTTTCTAAAACGATCTATATTAAGGAACGGAGGGAGTACAATTTATCTTTGCTTCTTTTTCTTTATAATTATTTGACAAGATTTGCATTTTTCCTTTTTTATTATTTTTAAAAACTTTTCCCATTTTTGGTCATCGAACAATATGATTACTACTTTTGGTCTATAGGGGTTTTGAATACTCTCTTTATTTTTGAATACTTCTATTATGAATAGTACAAGTATAATAAATCACATAATTATAAATATATAAATCAATTAAACACTCATGATAAAAGAAAAAGAAAATCCACATAAAAAGAAAATACAATAATACTACATTCATTTCATAATAATAGTTATTTAATACTATCATTTAAAAATTAAAATTTGTATGAAATTTCATCACTATTCCTTTATAAGAAGTTGGAAACTATTAATATAAGGGAGAAAATTTCTTGAGATAATGAGAGAGGTTAAGATTGATATAAAAAAATAAATAGTTTATTATCCTAAAAGTTATAAATGGAAAATAAATTAGAATAATTTTTATTTTTTTTAAAAAAATTAATTATTATGGAACGGAGGTAATATAATGGTCAGAGAGGATACGAGTAGAAGTGAGAAAGTATAAATTTTATTATTTTTTAAAGTTTACATGAGTTATATAAAATTTTAAAATTCAAGTTGATTTCAAAAAATTAAATTAAGTCTCTTTATTAAATTTTTTGTGAGAGAAACTATTTATTAACCGACACCTGACCCGAAATTTGAACGGTTGCGTCTTCTACCCGGATCCGATCCATGTTTATATACACCGGGTTAAACATTAGTCTACCCTTTGCGGCTTTGCATCACTCCTCGTTTCTTCTTTACTGGTAACATGAACAGGTAAGCAATTCACGATTTTTCAGTCAAAAATATACATTTTTTTTAATATCTTTATCTCATTCCATTGTAATTTTGAGATTCCTCATATATATATATATATATATATATATATATAGCGAAATTTGAATTGGGTTTTGCAATTACTGTTCATCATTTGTAAGCATTTTTAGGAATTTAGAGCTTTAGAAGATAAACATAAATGGAAACACTGTTAGTTTTTCAGGATTCTAAATATGAGCTAGATGGGGTTTGAAAATTTTTAATTTCTACTATATGTATACACAAATGTTCTTATTGATAATGTCAACACCATTTCTCTTTCAATTTGAAATCGATGGGCATCTTAATATTTGCTCGTAGATGAAAAAATTCAGCAACCTTAGGCATGATTTGCAGAAGTGGTATATGAGCCACATCTTCATTTTGGTAGCCCTGATCAATTTATATTGCACTGAGCAGAATCCCTTTTTTACTTTATAAATTGTTGTTTTACTAATGCTATATTTCTTAGATAAAAATTTAGGTTGTTAATACTAATTCTTTCACTCTGTATGTCTAATGTATAATTGGTTTGAAATAGGTTGATTGTCAGAAGAATTGCTTCGAATGGTTATGGGTTGAAAGTCTTGCGGAAGACATTCTGTAGTGATGCTCCTTCAAATGTATCTGGTTCAAGCCGCAGCCAAATTAGCAATGTAAGGTTCTCACCCTATATTATTGGCAAGAAATTATGTTGACTGACTTGTGTTATCTGTAGTTTTGAATCTTTAACTACCAAACAATGTTATGCTGCTTAGATATCAATTAAAAAAAGTTACCTATTTGTTTTGATCTGTGAGAGGATGTTTCCTTCCTATCAGAATTTTCATTGCATTTGAGATACTGATGGTTTATTGTTAACTCTGTTCTAAAAATCTCCGCCTAGGTCCGCCTAGGCCCCGCCTAGGCGCTAGGCCCCCCCTTGGCGCCCCGCCTAGGACCTAGGCCCCCCCTTGGCGCCTCTAAGCCCCCCAAGCGCCTCACCTAGGTCCAAGGCGACAAAAAAATCTCTCTAAAAAATTAGGCGGGTTCTAGGCGGAGAGATTTTTTTTATTTTATTAACTACCCAAACCAAATCTTGATATATTTATTTTTCTAGTGATTTACCATATTCATAATACAGGTCGTAGAATATCAAATCACAACAAGAAGTGAAAAATATCAAGTCAAAATGGATAATTTTATTATAGTTGTAATTTTTTGAACTTGTACCAATTTCAAATTATATAAATGAGGATACATTTGTAATATTTAGTTTAATTCAATTTTATAATTCTTAAATTTATGTTTAGTTTCTTAAGTTTTAATATTGAATTAAATTCTTAAAATTTTAAATTTTATTATTTAATAACAATCTTGTTTATAAATAAAACTAATACGTTAAAAATATGTTAAAACTTTGAACAATTGCATGTTTGTGTTTGAACTTTGACATTAGCAATATGGATATGTATTTGAACTTTAACATTAGCAATATGGAAATGTGTTTGAACTTTAAGAAAATGCCTTTATTATTTTTATTATAGATTGTTTTCCTTTATATTATTATTTTGTTTGGATAAATGTAAGATAAAATATTAAAATTGTCTTATAATAAAATATCCCGCCTAGGCCCCGCCCAGGCCCCGCCTAGGCCCCGCCCAGGCCCCGCCTAGGCCCCCTAGGCGCTAGGCCCCCCTCGGCCGCCCGCCTCCCGCCTAGCGCCTTTTAGAACATTGATTGTTAATGTTCTTTCTCTTTTTCTTTGTATGTGTGGGTGTTTATTATATATGCTACTGATAAAAGTATATGTTCTACTCTAATAACCGCCTACAGAACATGTTTTATCTTTTTCTTTCCTACTTTGTGAAACTACTTAGTTTTTGTGTTAACCTTACTGCGTGACAAATTTTTTTGTGTGTAATCCAAGTGTTTCAAACTCGAAATTAGTTTGACTAGCAATTACATAGCAAGTCTTTGCATTTTTTTCATTTATTTTGAGTGGTATGGTGCTGGTATCCTTAGACTTTATATGTATTACCTCTTGAGGGACTCATTTACTTAACGAAATTATTTAATCTAATTGTTATGTTTAACATTTTAGGAGCAAGTGGGCAAGCACGAATACGAAAACATTGCCCCCCAGTTTGACATTGCTATTATTGGAGGTGGCATGGTTGGCATGGGTCTAGCTTGTTCATTAGGTATTAGCTTCTTCTGCCCACAATTCACTGACCTTTCTACTAGATTTTGGAGCTTTTCTGTGTTGGGGAATCAAAATTCATAAAATTGGGTGTCCTACACCTAAATGTTACACCCTTTGTACCAGTTTGCCAATTTAGTATTTTAATACACTTATAGTTTGAATGGATTGGATTGCCCTTCTTATTAGGATGTGGATCACACTGAGATTTCTTCTCCAAAAAGGGAGGGGAATTAATAAGATGAGGTGGTCCACTTTTTCTCTTCAAAGCATTGTGAAAACTTAAGTATGACATCCATTTTGCAACGGAGAGATTATATTAGACGTTGTGGCTTAGTTGAAATTTATTTAGAAAATATTTCTCAGAACATCAGATCCTCCCTAACGTTCATATTTAAATAGATTGTTGGGGATAGATAATTGAAAAATCATCATCAGCATCTGTTCTACTATTCTCTCTCTCTTTCTCTCTCTGTGATAAGTAGCATCTGTAGTTTTGTAGTACTTTATGAAAGATATAAGCGTAACTCCTTAGAGGCATATTCTTTACCGTCTCTAAGATAGTTCATTGGAAGGATTGAAATACTAATAATAATGATAATATTATTAGTGTTACCATTATTATAAACTAGTGACCTGTATCAAAATGGAATTCAGTTTTGTAAATTAATGATGCAATCATTCTCTTGACATATCATTTCTTCATTTGTATCCATCATTTTCTTTTAGTTGAGAGATGTTCCACTAATATCATAAATTTCTAAAAATGTTTAAATAAGCAGTGTGTGCTCATTTAAAGTATTTTGATATGTTCCGATGCGACATATTTGGAAATTCATATACTGGAACTCTGGAAGCCAATATTTCATGCCAATTTTATTCTTTTTTTCCTTCTAATTACCATGTCTTTGCAGCCAGCATGCCTTTGACTAAGCAGTTGTCCGTTGCCATAATTGATAGCAATCCTGCTTTAATGAACAAAACTAGTATCAATAAAGATGATCCCCCAGATCCAAGGGTCAGTACAGTCACACCTGCCACAATATCTCTTTTCAAAGGTATCAAACTTGATTTATGACATTTATATTTTTTGCACACCAAACTTGGTAATCTCGTGCTCTACTCTGCTTGCAGTTTTAGAGGGCTAAATTTACTCATGCTATTGTAATCGATAATGTTGATAAATGATTCTCCCTTTCATTTTTTTGATAGATCCTTTTGTGAACAGTCCTACACCGCTATTCAAGTGTGAAGTTGAATGCTTAATATACAACGTGAGCCCAAGATCTATGAGCTAAGCTTTCGGTCAATTTGGGTTCAACAAGTGCATTAGAGCCTTCATTATGGACTCCTCCAATGTTTAGGTCGGGCAACAATTTGTTGGGGAGTCCATGACGAAGGCCCTAATAGACCTGTTGAACCTAACTTGACCCTAAAGGTTAAGCTGATAAGTCTTTGGCTAAACCTTGTATATTAATCCTTAATCTTAAAACTCAGACCTATGTGGGATTATGTCAACTCATATGTTACCTTAACACTTTCATTAGGTAACCAAAAATCTTGCTTAGAATGCTAAAATGTAAGATTACACTAATTTTATGCTTTTCATGTTTCTGCATCAAATGCGAGTTATAATTTCTGCTTTTCTGTTATAGTATTTGATGACTTCCGCTATAGATATTTGCTTTTCGTGTACCTGGAAACATTAATATAAAAAATTGAATCAAGTGCTTCGAAATGATGAACATGCCAAAAAAAAGTACTCTTTTTGCAAATGGTTTTAATTTTCAATTTGGCTTTGTAGGTGTTGGCGCTTGGCAATATGTTGAACAGCATCGACATGCATATTTTGATAAGATGCAGGTAATGACTGTTGTCTGTTGTTTATTGACTCAGTATTTCCTTAATAATTGTTATAATTTGTTGTTACAAACATTTAAGTAGAGGCTTCAACACCCACCCCTCACCCAATTTTTTTGTTTTTTGCTGTGAATATGCATGGAGAAAGTTTGTATTATTCTATCCTGTAATTTGTAAAGTATCCTAGCCATCATATCGGACGTCTTAACTATTGATGGATTTTAGTAGATAATTGTATTCCCTGAAGCAACCTTAATATAGGAGAGTACATGGAATATTGTTGTTACAGTATATACATATATATTTTTGATATGTTAAATAATAATACTAGTTCTTTTTTAAGACCAAAAAAATTGATTGTTTTTGTTGCAGATTTTAATATGTTCCAAAAACATATTTATACATTATGTTTTATATATAACTAAAATGTTGAAATAATATAACATATTAATATATAATAAATTCAATGGGTACATATATTTTTAATGTCTTGAAATCCACTACAAAAAAATGTCCAAAAAATTGTCTTATAAAATGGGATGGAGGGTATATAATTAATTATTGTACCCTAAAGAAAAGAAAAGTAAGGAAGAAGGATATGTAGATTTTCTTAAGATGATGGTATGTTGCGCTCAAGTGCTGTTAAAGTTTCATTTATACCTTCTTTATCTTTTCAGGTTTGGGATTATACCGGGTTTGGATTCACGAGGTACAATGCGCGAGATGTAAATAAAGAAGTACTTGGGTAAGAACACAGCTAGAGCCTGCCAGGAGATATCATTTTAATTTTCTTGCAGTCATTGTAGCAGATGTTTATTGTTTGGACTTATGATTCAGGTGTGTTGTGGAGAACAAGGTCCTTCATAGATCTCTACTGTCATGCATGCAGGTATTTGAACCATGGGTTAGCTTTTCCACAGCAATTCTTGGGAGCTTGTTGATGAAATTTTTAGTCTCTTGCATGTTTCCAAGTTCTCAACAGCTTTATGTAGAGTTGAGGTTGTTTTCTTTACTTGAAGCCATCAGTTATTATAACCTTAGTTCTCGTCTACCCATAGTGCCCCCCCCCCCTCTCTTCTTCCCAACCAAAAAAAACTATCAAGTTTTCAGTCGTCGTGATAATTTTTGGAGCAGAATGCAATGTTGTCTTTTGACTGGAGGGGCTATTCACAAAATCAATGTAGGGGGTGACTCCAAATACAAGCGGAAAAATCTGATCTATTATACCCCATAAAAACCTCCCTCAAACAACTTATATACAGGCACAGCTCTTAAGCTCGGCAGGGTTCTGATGTATTATGAATTTTTCCGGTCCTTTTCCTTCCTTTTTCCCATTTGCCAGTCATAACTAAGTTTTCATCGGTAATTATAAGTATAAACAAAGTGAACGTGAACCACGTGAATGCGTTGAGTATCTATCTTTAGCAACTATGTCAGTGAACATCGCCAACGGGAGGAAAAAGAAAGAGATAGAGAGAAGAAGGCTACCTTATGTAGTTATGTTTGCTCCCTTTTTACAATGCTGAAGAAGCTCTTTGAAACTTTGCAATAGTTTCGTGATGCTCCCCTGCCTTGAGGCATCTTCGTAATTTCTAATTCTATTTGTTAATTAAATTATTGTACTTGATTTGTTTCCGATTCCATTCAAGTAGTACTTTGATTCTGATAAACTCCACGAGATTGTTAAATCTTTTAATGAAATGGCAAGTGACCTTTAATAAGATCATGTATTGGTTAATATGCCTGTTTGCGGGATTGCAGTTTTTCATAGTTCCACATTATAATCTGTGATCACATTTGGCATATTAGATATCCTTCTGCACATTATTTATGGCCTTGTTACTTTCCTAGTTTCACTTAATTGACTGAACCCACAAATCTGTTACAGATCAATAATTTATTATGTTTACTTCTTAAATGGGTCGGCTGTCGTTGTGATTGTACTTGGTTAGCCTGGTTATTTTTCTTCACGTAACTGAAACTAGTTGTTGATGTTTTGATGTTTTGAGTAGGATGATTAGTTAGGGAGAGGAGTGTGGTATTCTTGCAGATTGTGTAGTGGGTCGCGAGGAGGTGAGGGTTTCTCATCTCCAATTTGTTAATGATACTATTCTTTTTCTTTCAAAGGGGATCCAAGATTTAAAAATGTATTTACAATTTTTCAAGTTTTTGAGGTTGTTTCTAGTATGCGGATTAATTTGTCTAAATGCAGATTAATTTGTCTAAGTCCAGTTTAGCAGGGATTCATATGGCTATGGAGGAGCTTTTAGCCTATTCATTCATTGCTGGCTGTACTATTGAGACCTTCCTGCTTATCTCGGGATTCCTCTTGGTGGTAATCCTAGCTCAGTCTCCTTTTGAGACCTGTTGTTGAGAGAGTGACTTAACGTCTAGATAGGTGGAAAGGTGTGTATTTTTCTTTAGGGGGTAGAATTACTTTGATTCAAGCTTGTTTGTCTAGTATTCCCTTTTATTATCTTTCTTTGTTTAGGATCTCGGTTAGTGTAGCCGACACCTTAGAGAAGTTAATGAGGGACTTTCTTTGGTCGAGAGTTAGTGATGAGAGGAATGGTCATTTGGTTGGGTGGAAAATGATGTTTCTTTCTAAATAAGAGGGGGGGTTTAGGGCTGGGTAATTTGGTTCTTAAGAATGTTGCACTGGTTGGTAAATGGCTTTGGAGTTAGAACCTCATTCCCTTTGGCATAAGGTTATTAGGAGCAAGTTCGGTATGCATTTGAATGGGTGGGATGCTATGCTTGGGGTTTATGTTACTCATGCAAATCCTTGGAAATTCATCTACAAGGTTAGACTACTTTTATTCGTCATTTGAGATACAGGATTGGGAATGGTTATCGGATTCAATTTTGGGAGGATTCTTGGTTGGGAGATAATCACTTTTTTCTTGCTTTTAATTGGTTGTATCGTATTTCTTCATTGCATGATGCTCCCATTTTTAATTTCATAAAGTGAAGGGAATTTCTTTTCTTGGGATTTTCATTTCTTCAGGAATTTTACTGATTTGGAGATTATTGAAATGGAAACTTTGCTCATCTTGCTTGATTCGGTTCATTTATCATCCTCCTCTGATAAGCGCATATGGACTTTTGATCCATCTTGTAAGAGTTACTTCTCTTTTTTGACTTGGTATGTTGTTCCTATTCCATTTCCTTTAGCTACGTATATTTGGAAAGCTAAGGTCCCTTCCAAAGTCAAGGCTTTTGTGTTGTCTCTGGTTTTACAAAGATTGAATACTAATGATCTTTATCAAAATCGTAGGCCTTACAAAGTTATATCTCCGGACATTTGTTTTATGTGCAGGCAAAGTAATGAGACTCGTGCTCATTTATTTTTGTATTGTCCTGTTGCTTGACTTGTGGAGCTCTCTTTTTGGAGTGTTAGGAGAGGAGTTGGTGTGTCCTGGTTCAGTGAAAAATATGTTGCTAGTTCATTTTCGAGGATTTGGAAACAAGAGATATGCCAAAATTTTATGCAAGCGTCTTTTTTTCTATTTTATGAGAAATTTAGAATGAGCGTAATGCTAGATTGTTTAGAGGAAGTTGCTCTTCTTTTAAGCGGTTGAATGATGGGATTATTTTTCTTACTTCTCTACGGGCTTCTTCTATGTGGGCCTTTTAGAGGTATCCCTTTTTTATTTTTGCTTTTTAGTCCATTGAGGGTGAACTTCTTGTTTCCCTTTTATTATATCCTTTTTGTCTATTAATAAATTTTCTTCTTTTATTAAAAAAAAAAAAACTGTAATGCTACAACGGTTGTGGTTTGAATTTCATAGCATGGTCATATCTGACTACAAAAATTGAATATTAACAGGACACAGATTTGCAGAAGAAAATTTATCCCTCCAGATTAACTTCAATGATTTCACATCCAACCTCTGCATCAAAGGCCATGGATGAGAGATCAACAAATGAAAGATTACACAATAGTGGAAGTTTAACAAAGCTGGAACTGAGTGATGGCAATAGTTTGTATGCAAAGTTGGTGGTAATTTCTATTTTCTTGAGACTGGAATTGTTTATGCATAAAGAAGAATAGTTGAGAGAATCTATCTATTCCCCTTATGAGTGATGGCTACTGGTCAACATGTCATCTATTAAAATCGGATCTGCATTAAAGTTTGATGATCCTCATCACAGGTTGGAGCTGATGGGTCCAAATCACGTGTTAGGGAGTTGGCGGGAATTAAAACGACCGGATGGAATTACTCCCAGAATGCAATCATCTGTACTGTAGAACATACAGAGGAAAACTGGTGTGCATGGCAACGATTTCTTCCTGCTGGTCCAATTGCACTTTTGCCAATCGGTGACAGGTTCAGCAACATTGTTTGGACCATGGACCCCAATGAGTCGTCAACCCGTAAATCAATGAATGAAGATGAATTTGTGAAAGCAGTAAACCACGCTTTAGATAATGGATATGGTCCTCATCCTCGGTCACGATCTGGCGGTGGAGAAATTTTTTCTTGGTTTGGAGCAGATGTGACATCATCAGCAAACGAGGGCTTTGAACTTCCTCCAAAAGTAGTGAAACTGGTCTCAGAAAGAATGGTGTTTCCATTGTCTTTAATGCATGCAAATCGTTACGCTTCAAAGCGGGTGGCTCTGATTGGTGATGCAGCACACACTGTTCATCCTTTGGCTGGTCAAGGAGTCAATATGGGTTTTGGTGATGCATTCTCTCTTTCAAAAGTCATTGCTGAAGGTGTTGCAGTAGGATCCGACATTGGGGAGGTATGCAATCTGTATCTATCTCCCTATCTATTTTGTTTCCTTTATAGTTTGTTTCCTATTTTCCTTTAGTTGTTTTTCTTTTATTCATTTATTGTTGCATGAGCTGGTGGGTGGGAGTTGCTCAAGTGTTACAGATGCCAGGAATAACTTGTCCCAGTATCTCTTTTCTGATATGTTAAACTAACCCTGTTCAAATTCTGCAGGTATCTCTGCTGAGAAAGTATGAAGCGGATAGGAAAACAGCTAATGTCACAATGATGGCAATCCTGGATGGTTTTCAGAAGGCATACTCCATTGATTTTGCGCCATTGAATGTGTTACGAGCTGCTGCATTCTATGGGGCAAACTATATCCCGCCGCTGAAAAGGAGTATTATCTCCTACGCTTCAGGCGAGCAGAGACTGCCACTTTTCGCTTGACATTTGGGTTGTAATTTTAAGAATCATATAATGCACAAAGATAAACAGATTCAACCTTTCTTACTTGAATAAAGCTTTCGATTCAGTAGTATTTTAGTCATGAAAGTCGTATTTCGGGCACTTTACACTGCCAAACTTTTGCTAGGGAAATTACCAGATGATACCCTTTTCATGAATTTCATGCATCAAATCACATCTTCAGTCTGAAAAAAGTCGCTTTCATCCTGGATAGCCACTACTCAAGATTGCAATCGGAGAGCTTGAAAGATGTGCAGGGATGGATGGCCTTCGATCCACTGGATGAGTTGATGAATTACAGCAAAAATCTAGCAGAATTCAGGAATTCATATGCTTTTGAGTGTTTAGGATTGTTCTTTGACATGACAGCCATGCCTGCAGTGCTTTCTCTTTATAGGTAAAAATGCTCGAAGTGGTTTTCTAGAAACCGAAAGAGTTAACCTATATACAATTTATTTATTTGTACCATATAGTCTGCGGGTATGAAGTATGAACAATTGATACAAGGCAGAGAGCGATCATTCTTCTGTAACAAAAATCATTGTTAGCCTTTTACGATTTAAATACTTTCTGAATTTTACATCAACTCAGTTATTTACAAGACCCCGAATTCTTAAGAATTAGTATCTGTATAGTATTTGTAGGCTGTAGCAGATAGAAGACAAATTTAGTTACATTTTTACATATGCTATATGTATATATGACATGGATCAAGATATGCACAATTGAGGAGCATTGAATAGCAAGAAGGACGACTTCAAGTCAGAAAAAAATGTTTTTCGAACTAGCAGGTCTATGCTTGTGGAGAAGACCGAATCGGCACCTCAGAGAGATGGTCAAATTGCAGTAACTTGATCACAAAAATGCATCTCGGAGTATGCGTGCTACTACTCGTTGAGATAATCGATTGATAATCTCAGGAAAAACTGTGGTCGAGAGGCCTGGTAATAGCGGAATCAGCTCCTGGATAACCTGTGTGATATTTACAACCTGGAGATGAAAATAAGAAATAACGGAAGTTAGAATGCTCTTGCAACAAGCAAGATCAGTTGCATTTGCACAAGTACAACACTAGTTTATTTTTACTTCTCTTTCCAACAAATTTAAATTAGATTCAGATACATAATACGGAAGGATGTAATTGGGAACAAAACCTTGGGTAAAATGTAATGCAACCTTCTAAAAGGTTGTCTTCTTTTGATAGGCAAAAATAGAATAGGTAGGGAAATGAAATAATATTGTTGTTGGAAAAAGACGGAACCATTAAAAAAATCACCATCTAAATGGACGAAGAATAGTTCTCTCAAATATAACCAAGTCAAAGGGAGACGTGTATTCTGCGTAGTCTAAAACTCATTGCAGCAATTAGTACAGAGATTTGATTCATCTCATACTCAAATAGTCTATAAAGATAACCAAGTTAAATATTTTGATGCTACTATATTTTTTGGGTTAGATACAAGGGGGAACTGATAACTATTTTTAGACTTTCATTCAGTGTTTATGGAAAGAAAAATAGGCCTTACTAATTACGTATTACTCCCTCCACTACAAAAAAAGAGTCCCATTTGAGTTGATTATAGTTAATTCGCGAAATCCTAAAACTCAAATTTTGATATGCATAGCTTTTAATTTCCAAAATAATAAGTTCTTAGAAATACTTCTCAACAAGTACTTTACAATATTAACCAAGGCATTAATCAAGATCAACAAATTCAGATCAATTTTGAATTTTAGGACTTCACAAAATGACTAGGAAAAAATCAAATAGGAGTCTTTCTGTGAAATGGAGAGAGCATTATTCTTTCAAAAGCCAAAATCACACATGCACAAACCGTGAGATGCATCCTAGGTTGTCTATCGAGGTTTATGCAAGTCCTAATTTTTGCTTATAAATAGGGCTACAAATACATCCAGGAGTAGAACGTGTCATGAGATGCACTCTCAATTTTTTGTGGGATGTTTGCACAATTGTATATATAATATGTGCGTGTGTATAATACTGATGAATTATGGACAAAATGAACTTATCAATGACCTGTTTAAGTGGCCTTAGTCAATTTCTTTGTTTGTTTGTTTTTTTTCCTAAATTGCCCTCACTCAAACTTTTTTTTATGTTCTTGGCTGACAAGGTCAAGCTAATCATTTTTACAATACCTGAATCCAAATACAAACAAATCTTTACCTTTTTTTCAAGGCTTTTACTCATTTTTTTCCGATAACCTATGGCCTTCTAGTTTCTTCAAATATAAAACTGTAATTACTCATATTGCTCTTGCAAAATTGAACTAAAGTTTTCAATATAAGGCAGGCAGGCAGGCAGGTTATAGCCCAATATATTTACTCATAATATATGATGCATTATTGTCAATATTTCAGGTTGGTCAACTTTAATCACAAATGAAATAAAAATAATTAACAAAAAATAAACTTTAATATGAACAAATTAAAATTTTAACTGCCACATTTATAAGTCGTTTTACCCTGTCAAAAAAAAAACAAACAAAAAAAAAGGCAACAAACAGACAAACCAGGAATCCCCTTCACATGATACAGTTTCAATCATAAAGAAAAACATTTTTGTGTACCTGATTTGATGATCTTGATGTTGAAGTTCCAGCAGTTAAAAATTCAACAATTTTTTGAACATTGTTCAGTATGACTTTGTCCTCCTCAGTTATTGTTGGTAGAAGTCCCATGGGCCTAATGGGACCCAAAGCAGGAACCATGCTGAAAACTGAGGCGGTGTTACTGATTCCTAAGATTGCCATTACTTGCACCAACTGTTGCCTAGTAATTGCATCGATGCCCTTCACTATCTGCATTGCTTATGAAAGACAGTTACATTACCTAGATTTCAAGCATCTAGCTCTTTACAAACATCTCAGGAAAAATCTAAACAACAGACAGTTTTAATGCAAACTCTATTAAGTAACAATTATGTTCCCTTCAAGGATATTTTTGAGTCTGTGAGTGGAGCTCAAGGTAAAAATTTATAAACAAATAAAAAAAGATATATTCTCCAGCAAGTTGTTAAACCCATCCAAGAAAAATAGAGACGGATAGGTTAAATCAAGAAGGAAATATGAGACCTTGTAGTAAGATGATAGTACGTCCAAATAATAATTCAGATGGTGACAGAAGTAATTTGCAGATAAAAGAAAAGAAGAAATCAAAGAAAACTAAAAATAAACGGGATTTGTAGGTGTAGGCGAGGAAATCATACCTCGCTCAATTAGGGTTTCGAATTGGCTGAGAAGAATAGAAATCTACAAAGAGTACGAAAAATAATCTAGGGCTTGTAGAGGGGAGAAGAACAGGTAGACAATCACTAGGACAACACGTGGCAGAACATGTAGACAATCACTAGGACAACACGTGGCAGAACTCTAGAGAGCCCTCTTGTGTGTCTTGGAATGTCAAAGAATCAAAAGTTCCTTCCATTGAAATGAAGGGTGTATTTATAGGGCCTCTTAGTAAGTGATAATGTGCTTGGCACATGTCTAAGTCATGTGATTGGCATATGAACGCAGGTGAAATTCCAAAAATACCATTAGTTGCCCAAAGTGATGCCCAAATCGTCTTGTCCTTCTAGTCGCCAATCCAAATTCCTCAACCATTTCCCATGATGAGTTGTCTCCATAAGTCTTCCTAGGAACTCATGTAGGGCCATTTCAAGTCTTTATATACAAGGTCTCATTGTTCAACTCGTACTTCCCTTTTCTTCTTTCTTTATTCGGATACCACGTCGCCCGAATTCAGTCAAAAAACTTCGGAGGACCTCAACACGACCCTAGGGGGCTAAACCCTAGGGTGATCGAACCTTAAGGGGGTGAACCCTAGATTCGTGCTTCCTTTGATCTTCTTTCGCTCGTCTTTGTCTTTCTTTCTTGCATAATTTTCATCCTTTTCTCGTGATTCTTGGAACTGTAATAAGCTCATCTTGTCACCAAGGTTTCAAGGAAGATCATTCCTAAATCCTCATGGATTTCTTGTCGCTTTCCTTGGTTTCAATATCGTTGTTCTGTCATTGTTCCGATCAAAGTCCGATTGGTGTAACATTCAAAAATTATGGAGTGCGCCTTCTCCCCTTAGGAGGTCAAACTCCTCATCTTCTTTTGCTCATTTTTCCTGATCTTGTCCTCGTTTCGTTCGGTAGTTTAGTTCTCATCAAGAAGGTATCATTCAGACATCATTTCAAGAGATTAAACCCAAAGGGGGATGAACCCTAGGAGGGCACTCCCTAGGCAACCATCCTTTCTCATTCGATTTCGTTGATCGAGTCTTCATTTCATTTGCTAACTCAAATCAAATCAAGAAGGCATCATCAATCGAACCAAGTTAAGGAGGTGCACCCCCTAGGGGTTGAACCCTAGGGAGGTTGAACCATGGGGCACTTCCTAGTCGGGTTATTTTCTTTTGCTTGGTTTGTTCATTTCACATTTGTTTCGCTTGGTAATTCAGATCAAAGCAAGAAAACATCTTAAATCGGACCAAATAAGAAGAATGAACCCTAGGCGGTAGAAGCCTAAGGGGTCTTCCACCCCTTACTAATCTTTTCATCGATCTTATCCAAGCTTTGCTCAGAAATCTTTTAGTAATCCAATCAGGCCACGAAAACATCATTAGTTGGTCAGATTGAAGGTTGAACCCCTACGGGGGCGAACACTAGGGGGCCAAACCTTAAGGGGCCCTCTCACACTTGTCCGTTTTTCCCGACTTTTTCATTCCAGATTGTCTTGTTCAGACAATTTGATTCAATTGGGTCATTAGGATCCACTCATTGAACATGTGCCCCTCTTTTTGTCAGAAGCACCCCTCTTTCATATTTAAGGACTCACATTTTTCCCCCGCACG
Organism: Panax notoginseng; assembly: GCA_016801055.1. Classification (NCBI taxonomy): domain Eukaryota; kingdom Viridiplantae; phylum Streptophyta; class Magnoliopsida; order Apiales; family Araliaceae; genus Panax; species Panax notoginseng. The sequence continues at coordinate 145,960,272 of CM029023.1, forward strand.
CGAGTCACAATTTATATTGGGTCGAGCGTGCAAAATATTTGAATAAGTCTTTTGTGCTCCGAACTTGGTGATTTTTCTTTGTTGAAATCACATCAGTCGATAAGGGTATAAATTTTCAGGAATGAGCTTTAGAGTTTTCGATGAAGGTAGAAATTTGTTCGTGGAAGCTTCGGCAATGTCACACTCCCTTCTTCGATTTTGGGTTCTTAGTGGAGGTGTCTCCTTCTTGACTTGTAAAATCATTTTGGGTATCAAATCACCCATTGGCAACCTTTTAATGTATCAATGCATCATTGTATGATCGATGGATTATGTCATGGTGCCAACCATTTATCATTCATAGCACTAAACAATGGGGTTACTTTTATCGTTCAAAGCACCAAACGATTAACACTTGTTGCCCATACTATCTAAAGTTCTAATAGAAGTGTCTTTGTCCCTTGGTATCGATCTAATAATGGCTATCCAAGGGCCTTATCATCCGATCAAGCGGGTGGTCGTTTAAGGACTTTATCTTCACTTTTAGTGATAAAATGTAACACTTGCTTAAGGAATTAGAGTCAGGTGCCTCGTTCACTTTTGATGATAAAGTGTAACACTCAATTACGAACTTATGATTAGGAACCTTAATTTTGCTTTTAGTGGTAAAGCATAACATTTGTGCCTTATCCCTTAGTCATGCCAATTTTGGCATTAAGGGTTTTATAAGGACTTAAGTCGACTGCCTCGTCACTTAGTCGTCCAATTTTTTGGCAAGTGCAATATACGAAAACTTGAAATCGGGTGCCTCGTCACTTGGTTCGTCTAATTTCTTGCAAGTGTAATCTACGAGAGCTTGAAATCGAGTGTCTCGTCACTTAGTTTGTCCAATTTCTTGGCAAGTGTACTCTGCAAGGGCTTGACCACCATTTAGAGTGGACCACCATGAATTTTTTAATTTATCAAGTTTATTGCCTCCACCCGTGATTATCCAATTTCTTGGCAAGGGATACTCTTGAGGATTTAAACCACCATTTCGCTACCATCTTCGGTAGATTTTTAATTCATCAGTTCTAATGCCTCCCATGGTCATCCAATTTCTTGGCAAGATATACTCCTGATTGAAACCACCATTTTCGGTGGATCGCCATCTTGGGTGGATTTTTGATTCATCAATTCTAATGCCTCTTCCTGTGATCATCTAATTTCTTGGCAGAGATACTCTTGAGGACTTAAACCACGATTTTTGGCGGACCACCATCTTAGGTGAATTTTTGATATTCTCGTCTCTATAGTTCAAAGATCTTTCGATGATAGAGTCAGTACTTAGGTTGTCCATCATCTTTTGTTGATGAAGTTTAAGTAACAAAACCTCTGATGAATAGCTTGTGTTGAGGCTTGCTTATTGCATGTTATTGAAGCATGTTGTCTTGAATAGACTATTGATTCCCTTGATCATGTTTCTTGAAATCTAGTTCAAGCCTTCATCCTTCTTGCCCCCTGCGGCTTTGGAAGAGCATCAACCATAGCCACAGTAGTTGTGCACTAACCCGTCCATATCAATGGTAGAGTAGGTTGGATACAAGGTGGTAAGGAGGGGTGAAATTGAAATTCAACTTTCTTTACCCCCAATTTCCTCTATGGGCTCATTCAGAGTGAGATCCAGTGAGAACTTTTGGTGTCATGCCCCCTGGCTATGAAGGTGTTTGGTACATGCGACTTCGTAGCCATTACATCTGCCCTCGTGAAATATTCTTGCTCGAATTGTATTATTCCTTTAGTTCAGGGCTAGCTCCTCTTTCTTCCATCCCTCTTGCCCTTTCGCATGTTTATCTATCAAATCATAGGATCGAGTGGGGAAAAGGTGAAGTTGCATACGTTTTCGTTTGCTTCCTGCGGCTTTGGTAGAGTATCAACCATAACTGCATTAAATGTACTCGTCTATATTATCATAGTAGAATAGTCATGGAGGAGGTAAGTAGGGACGGGCACAGTCACGTTTATTCGACTTAGACTCCCCATTTTATTGATGGGTGAATTCATCTCTTTCCCTCGGTGCATTTCTTTATGGACGTCTTTAGAATGAGTCTGACTCTGTGCTTCCCAACTTTAAAGATATCACTTGATCTATGTACTCTTTTCATATATTTCTTCTCTTAATGAGTCGTATATGTAGAGTAGATGTTATTATGCTTGAAGCAGTCATTATGTAGCTTAATATTTGCATATGTTTCTGTAAGTGAGATGGTCTCGATATCTCCACCTCCTTGATTAATCTCCTGAATATAGTCTTTGACATATAAACTTTTGGATTCTTTGCATCGTGTTTCTAAGAAAAGTTTCTTATGTCCTTTCGGATCTATGTTGAAAATGTTTTTGTCATGCTTTGTTTGTGCTCCACGTATTCTTTTGAGCTCAAGCAGGCTTTTGTGGAATTACTTCGCCAATCTTGAGTTTGTTAACCCCTTCACATAAATCATCCTCCCAAGGGGAGACCATTTGAAAAGGGTCCATCAAACTCGTTTGCCCAACTCTAGAGAATACTCTGTCGAAAATATTTCTCCATAAATATTGTTTAGTAACCTATAACAGAACCAGATTTGTCAATCATATAGGCATATAGGTACGAACAAAAATAAGCAAGGAGAAAATGAGAGTTGTCTCTTACTCTTCGCACAACACAACTTTGATCGAGCTTATGGTCCAAACAAGTGAGGAAGAATGGGTTGTCCTTCTTTCGATGGTAGTCATTCAAGTGGGTCAAATGTCTTTGATAGGATCTCCACTCTTTCTAGACAATCGCCTTCTTTTCAAAGCTAGCATCTCATTTCAGGTCTTTTAAATCACTTGGTTGTTTAGGAGTACACAAATAAGTTGATTTTCTTCATACTCAGATTCTCTAGGTATTCAACCGCTCTCTTCTAGGTATACAGTTGTTGTAAAGTCTTTGGGCCATAGATTTGACCTCAGCACTTCCTTGGTAGTAATCGTGATCCATTATGTCTTTCCTTTTGGAGAGGTTCAATCTTCTTTAGATCTTAGACTCGTTAAGTTTATTGAGTTGCTCTAACTCGAGGAGCTCATCCATGTGGTGATCCAATGTGCTACTTGGTGATTTTCGGTTATGCTTGATGAGTTCCCAATACATTTATGGCATCTAGCTTGATTCCAAGTGAATTTTTTTTTAATCTTGACAAACTCATACGTGATACTGAAAAAGATAAAATACACAATTGTCAGTATATTGTTAAACATCATGACAGATTAAATATCAAATTACGTGGGTACATCCATGTTATACCAAGTGTTAGCATTTTGTAATGGCTTGGAATTGAATTAGTCATGAGAATGATGTATAAATGGTAATATGTATCAATTTGTAAAATGGCATATGCTCATAATATAACATAATAGTAATACTATTATGCAACAGAGTTAGGAGGTCAAGGAGGGCTCAACTGGCCCGGCTGGCCCTATGCTCAAGTACACAAATTTTGAATTCTTTAGACGCTATATAGCTGATCTCCTTTAAAAAAAATAACTTTTGATTTCAACTACACTTGTCCCATCTTTTTTCTTTTCAAACCTGTATTTGGCCAAAGGAGAGCAAAAAACTTTGGAAGATTGAGATTTTCTTTCATTCCACAAAAATTTCCTTTCTTTTCGTTGACAAATCGGTGTAGTTCTTCTTTCTTATGAAAGCTGAGCTTCAACCATAAAAAATTAGAGTTCGTTCATGAATGCTGGTGGGGAGGCCCAAAAACATGTAATTTATATAATGTAAGTACAATGTTTATCATTATGAAGTATAGGATTCGAGTATATATACACATGGTGCAAAAAAATATTTTATTTAGATCTATGCTAAATGCACTAAATATCAAGTCATGTCCAAATCACATGCTAAATGTATCAATATTCTTTACTCAAATATTGATACACAAAGAAAATATTAATCATGTTAAATCCTGCATATGCAAGTTGAACCCTAAGTTGGACTTAGGAATGCTGAATACTGCATATGCAAGTCAAATCCTAAGTTGGTCTTAGGAATTTATGAGCCTAATTGATATTATTTTTATTTTTATTCTTATTTTATTTTAAGACTTTCATATCTTGGTAATGCAAATACTTTATTTTGTGCATAGATGAAATTCTCAGAAAATTAAAAGGAATAATAAAGTGTACTTTCCTTTGTTTGAGAAGTAGGACTTATGGAGTCCATCATGCCCTATTTTTCTTTACTCTGAGAAATCAAAAGTAAAGAAAATTTCTTGAAATACTTCCTCGAAATTTTTGCTTGGTTGTTGTAATTGGTGGACTTTTAACTCTAGTCGCTTTAATCGGTAAAAAAAAATTAGATCTTGTTTTCAATAACTCTTATCAGTGAGACCTCTTTAGCTCTAGCCTTTAGTCGCATTCACTGGCAAAATCTTCTCTGTCTAGTCCTTGATAGCACTAATTGGTGAAATATCTTCAGATCTAGTCTTTGGTAATTCCGATCAGTGAGCTCTCTTCAGATCTAATATTTGATGGTTTTGTCAATGAAAAAGATTCAAAGTTTGTGAATTTCGAATTAGATCCTAGTTGTTCTCCCTCTTCTAATCATAGGCATACCATGATTACTTTTGTCTAGAGCACTTGTGTATGTTTGGGGTTGTGGTATCTCTACATTGTTATGGGGTTCCAAATTAATAACTAGAATTGGCTGACCATCAGTTGTTGTTGGAGGCATATCTTGAACGTTTTGGTTGTTATTGGCTCCTACTCATATTGCTTCGAACTTCCAGGGAACATAGCTTAAAAAGTCGACACTTGCATCAATTGACGAAAGTTCCTCATTTCCTCATGTTGTTTCTGCATCTCGGACATCACGGACCTCATCATTCCTTGTCCCTCGCGCACATCCTTCAACGCCTTCAGCATCTCCATTTTAGCTGGTCTCCAACTGCTTCCTCGCTTTGTATGCCCATACTTGTTAGTTCGGCGTTGGTAGGTCATTGATCAACTATGTATAAAGAACTTGAACTACCTTCTGAGGTGTCTTCTATAATAGGTCTATTTAACTCCAGATCTACAACTTGGAAAGCTTGGTTGGATTGTCTAAGGATGGATCTAATGAGGTAAAACTTGTAGTCGGAGAAACTCTACCCGTTGTTCTTCCACTTCGAGTCCTACACCTCCCCAGCAGAGTCGCTAGAAAATGTAGGCGAGGAAATCGTACATCGCTCAATTAGGGTTTCGAATTGGCTAAAAAGGAAAGAAATCCACAAAGAGTACGAAAAATAATCTAGGGTTTGTAGAGGGGAGAAGAACAGGTAGGCAATCACTAGGACAACACGTGGTAGAACTCTAGAGAGTCTTCTTGTGTGTCTTGGAATGTCAGAGAATCAAAAGTCCCATCCATTGAAATGGGTTGTATTTATAGGGTCTCCTGGTAACAGATCATCTGCCTGGCACATGTCTGAGTCATGTCCCTGGCATGTGACCTCGGGTGAAGTTTTAGAAATATCTTTAGTTCCCCAAAATGATGCCCAAATCGTCATGTCCTTCTAGCTGTCAATCCAAATCCCTCAACCATTTCCCATGATGAGTTGCCTCCATTAGTTTCTGCCTAGGAACTCATAGAGGCCCCTCTCAAGTCTTCATATACAAGGTCTCATTGCTCAACTCCTATTTTCCTTTTCTTCTTTCTTTATTCGAATATCATGTCGCCCAAATTCACCGTCAGAAACTTCGGAGGACTTCAACACGACCTAGGGGAAGGGGCGAACCCTAGTCTTGTGCTTCCTTTGATCTTCTTTCGCTTGTTTTTCCCTTTCTTGTTCGATTTTCATCATTTTCTCGTGATTCTTAGCACTGTAATCAACTCATCTTGTCCCAGAGGTTTCAAGGAAGATCATTACTAAATCTTCATGAATTTCTTGTCTCTTTCCTTGGTTTCAATATTGTTGTTCTGTCATTGTTCCGATCAAAGTCCAATTGGTGTAACATTCGAAATTATGAAGGAGAGTGCCTTTTCCCCTTAGGAGGCCAAGCCCTATGGTGGCCGAACCCTAGGAGCCGAAGCCAGGGGCACCCTCGAGCTCCTCTACTTCTTTTGCTCACTTTTCCCGATCTTATCCTTGTTTCATTCATTATTTTAATTCGCATCAAGAAGAGATCGTTCATCAGCATCAATTGGAGAGATTTAAACCCTCTGGGGGATGAACCGTAGCCATCCTTTCTCGCCCGATTTCGTTAATCTAGTCTACGTTTCGTTTGAGAACTCAAATCAAGAAGGCATCATCAATTGAACCAAGTTAAGGAGGTGCACCCCCTAGGGGGTGAACCTAGGGTGGCACTTCCTAGTCGGGTTATCTTCTTTTGCTTGGTTTGTTCATTTCAGCTTTGTTTCGCTCGGTAATTCAGATCAAGGGAAGAAAGATCTTTGATCGGACCAAATCAGGAGATTGAAACCCCAGGCGACTAAACCCTAGGGGGTCTTCCAACACTTGGACATCTTTTCATCAATCTTGTCCAAGCAAATCTTTCAATAATCCAATCAGGCCAAGAAAGCATCATTGCGGGGTCGAACCCTAAGGAGTCCTCCCACACTTGTCCATTTTTTCAGACTTTTTCGTTCTGGATCATCTTGTTCAGGCAATTTAATTCAATTGGGTCATTAGGGTACGCTCATTGAACACGATCCCTTCTTTTTGTCTTACGCGCCCCTCTTTCATATTTAAGGGCGCGCAATAGGTAATATATTTCCACAAGCAGGAAAGTAAAAGAAAAATCATAGGATTTTAGAATTTAAAAATCAGTATTATAGCCTTAACTATTTTTCTTTTCATTTTTTAGAAAAGTATAGCCTTGTCTATAAAACTATTTTGAAATTTATTAAAGGAATGAAAAGTAGTTGAAAACAAATTTCTCCATGGTAACAAACATTGGCTACAATTTTCTAGAGGCTCTGAGCCAGATAAGAAGGAAAAAGTGATAGAGTGAGAGAGAGAGAGGGGGAAGCAATTTACTCATTAAAGCTTCCACAGAGATGCATATTACAAATTGAAAACACAAGTTCCAATAAAAAAATATGAAATAAAGTAGTGGAGGGTGCCCTTCTACAAATAAGTATACTTATTTGGTCTTCTTTGATAGAATAAGTTAAAACATAAATTTAATGTTTCTGCAACTGTGACTTCTACTTGTACCAGAACAACAATATTTATAATGACAGAAAATATTTATAATAGAACTTCAGCTGTAAGCAAGAACAGGGGTCCAAGCCAAAGGTTAGGTTTCTACCTAGACATCCCTCCTAGCATCCTCAATTAGTCATTAATCGGGTCAGCAAGTGTGAAACATTAGGATTAAGATTAAATAACATTAATCATCATGGTAATTTAGCTTCTAAAAATTAGATCAATTATCAACTATAATGTATTAAGATAAGAATTTCATAATTATCATTAGTACCTCATCTAAGAGAAATTCTCGAAAGAAATTCCCCTTCTCAGACAGTAGAAATGCTAAGGCTGCTCTTGTTTGAATTGGTTGTGCCTGAGATACGCTTGAAGGAAATCCAAGGGATATAAAGTTTGTTTGATTGGGCATAATGCCCAGCTCAGCCATGTCACCGCTCAGTTCCTCTCCACCTCCGCTTTTAGCAGCAGTTATGAAATTTTCGAAGGCTTGCATGACATCTATGAATCGTTCCGCATCAAAAACTCCAGATCTTCCATATATAGTGTAACGCAAAGCACTCCTTAGACGTGGGGATTCATCAGTCAGGAGCCTCTGACATTAAAAGTTAAGCAAGAACTTTAAAATTTCTGTTTAGACTGATATATATTGACAAATTGCAGAGAAACTAAACCAAAGGAGGTCAGGAAAAAAGCTTAATCTAATACATAACTGGTCAAGAAAGATGAACAAAAAGCATGGTAACATGAAATAAAAAAGATATACATCAGAAGACTTTTTATTATATTCAAATGACCTTTATAGCTTTCTGACTAACAATGTAGCTCCGCCAAACTCGAAATTCCTCAAGAACCTCAAATGCTACTTTTAACATAATGATCACCTAATCCTCTTAAGGGCCCTGGGAAACTTTTCATGAATCCACTAAAATCCTTAATGAGTTGATTCGAAGTTACAGTTACAGAAATGCAGACACGAGTCACACGACAGTCACTCGTTTAGAGAAATTGTTTACTAAATCTCAAAGCATACTCTTGCTTTCTCTCTCAATACTTATCGAGGGTACTAAGGCCACTACTTTGCATACACAAGTAATGTCTAAAGATATATATTAAAACGAATAATATCTAAAAGACATATCAACTAAGTATTTAGATATTCTCATACACTTTAAATGTATTGATAGAATAGATCACAACATAGCATTATAATATTTCCATACCTGTGCAATATATGGATAGGCTTCATCTACAATTGCGAAATCAGGATTCCCCACTAAAGCTATGCCTTCTAGCACTCCTATTGCTCTAATTATAAGAGCGAAATAAGGGGGTATCCTAAATGGATAATCAAATGTTATTTGTGCCAAATCTGATGCCAACTCTTGAAAGTTGATATTTTTTGCGCCACCGCCTTCGAGTGCCTGATCAAAGACCTTTGCAAGAACAGGCATAATTGGTTCCAAATTGACCCCTTCTGGAATGAAATCGAGTTTGACAAAATCTTTCACTATAGCTCCATAATCTCGATGAATAAGGTGAGCAATAGCTTCAATCATTCCATATTTTTGATCATCAGTTAATTTTGTGACTAGGCCTGGCATAAAAGAAACATACTTAAAGTCGGTCCTTGAGTATCAAACAATCCGACATAATATTCAATTGAAAATCTAATGTAATTATCGGGGTATAGAAAAAATTATTGGGACTGTTTGAGAAGCTCAAGAAATAATCCACTTCTTTACACTTTCAACAAGACTGGCATAGCCTTCAGATATGGGTTGGAATGGCTTACGTTCTATTTAGACTCTACCATCCCGAGGACATGGCTTTTACCCATTATGAACTAAAATAAAACTAATTACCCAGCAACCATATATATATAGTACACTTACAATACTATAATAAAATGTCAGTAAGAATTGCTCATTAAATGCCTTGTAATCAACTTTTGGTCCTATTCCGTGATTGAAACCAATAAGGCAATATTTCTAATACAAATTTGTTCTTTTTAGTCTTCTACTGCAGAAAAAAAATTGTAATCATGCTACTTCTCCAAACTCATCAATAATAAGTAATGTGGAGGAGCACAACTGAACAATTACATTGAATTCGGAGGTAGATAACTTCTCAGTAAAAGAATATCAAGTCTTTTATTAATACACTTACAAAGTTAATTAAGCACATGGTACATATGAAAGAGTTTTTACATTACATATTAAGTTAGGAATGCAAAACTAGTTGTACAAAAAGAATTCACACAATAGTAAGAATATGATGTCGTTAACAATATGGAAAGATGATATATAACTATAAACTGTTATTGTTACCAAAATCAAGTATTGCCAGTTTCCCATCTGGAGTGCGAATCATATTTCCAGGATGTGGATCAGCATGGAAGAAACCTGTATCAAGCAACTGCAAATATCCAAATAAGAATGATTAAGGTAGTCCACATATTAACAGCGACTACAAAAATTCTAGCTAACTTTGTTGGTAGGGATTTGCACTAAATCAAGACAAGGCCAAAAGATGATGGTAAAAAATATTAAAAGAAGGGGACATATAAGAAAGTGCAGAAATAGAGAGCTGATGAAATGTTTTTTTTTTAAATTCAAGGATCTCAACAAAAAACATAAGAAAAATAGGACCTATACTTGTTAGATAGGGAGAGGGGAAGATAAAGGAAAAAGAGTATAATTGTATAAATAGTACACAAATTTTATGTAGGTCACCTGCTTTAGGTAGCATATGACTCCAACGTTGACCAGCTCCCCAACATCACTTTCTATACTTTGTGACAGCTTCTCTCCTTCTATCCATTGTGTAGTAAGAACCTTTCGTGAAGTATAATCTGTATATGTTTTAGGTACAACAACCTGGAAATTTTAACTATTAAAAGCTGTTGCAAAATTCTTTCTAGATAAACTCAAACTGAGACAAAATAGTCTTCACAACTTTACAATTAAGCCTCCATCATCTTCAGGTGTATAAGAAACATAAATTAATGTTAACAGATTTCCAGTTAGCTTTTCAAAAAAATCCAATTTTACGATCTGGTGATGTGGGGGCTAGAGAAATCAATGCTTCTCCAATTGGTTTTTGAAGGTCTGTCGCAGCCCATAGATGAGCATATTTGTAAGCGCAAACTAATTCTACAATTTTGAACAAAGGAGCAAAAAAAAAAAAGAGGCTGTAATTAACTTTTAAAAGGAAATGGTAAATCCTAAAACTATACAAACAGAATCTCAGAAGATTCCATCAGCTAAATGCTGTAAGGGAAGAAAGAGACCAAGGAAAAGAATTATACAATTTACACCAAGAATGGTTCCATTGAGAGGTAAACTTAGTCTACACTTGGCAATTGGCATATAAGTGCAGCCAACATCTCAGAAGAAAAGGTGACAGATGTCAAACTATTGTAAATAACACTTTATACCACACAAATAACTTATGCTAGAGGACATTAAGTAACCAGTAGCTTATGTCGTGGATAGCCTTGTAAAGCTCACAAGCAAGTTCAGCAAACAGAGGATTTGTCACAACAATCCAAGAGAATATTTACTCTCACCGAAAATAAGAATCTTCTCATATTCAGTACCTAGCTTTCTTATCTAATACTATCTCAGAGAAATAGCCAGCATGCTGCTGGACTTCACTAAATTTCCTGCACACAACAGAAGCAACAAAGTTTAGATGTGATCATTCACCTGTGGAAGGTCCTTTCTCATCATCTCTGCAAAGATCGTTCCATTTTCTCCCTCATTAACATAATCAAGCTCCTCAAAAAAACGAGCAGCCCATTCATCAACCAATCCAACAACATCAACAGATATCTGGTAAAACAAGGACGACGTTATTTCTGCACCTTAAAAGAACAAAGAAGATAAACAAAGACAAAAAAGAAACAGCGGGACTATAATTCGACAAAACCTACCTGAGGAAACTTCCGAAGAACCAACCCCAAGTACCTTATGATGTACAAATCAACCGTCACGGTCTCAAGAACAAAAGGCCTCTGTACCTTAACAGCTACCAAGTCCCCGCTTTCTTTTAGTCGGCCCTTATACACCTGCCCAAGAGACGCTGCCACAGATTTTCCAAAAGAAGAATAAATAATCGGACTTACAAACTACAATGTTAATCAAAAAAGGAACAGAGTTTGTTGTTCATATGTCCAGGAAGCCAGTAGAATAAATAAGTATTTATTATTTAAAACTAGAGTAACAAAGTGATTTAAATAATTCTTTTATGAATCCAGATATTGAGATTACCTGCAGCGATAGGGGAAGAAGTAAGTTCAGAATAGATGTTATACCACGGCTGACCGAGCTCCTCCTCAATAAGCGCCATAGCAATGTCATCTGGAAAAGATGGAACCTTCAAGATCATGGAGAAAAGCACTCAGCGATGGCAGCAAAATCATGGGCATTTAAATAAAAATGTCTACACATGGACGTGTAGAGATTTCCATAATTTTACAAGAAACATATAAGTTTATAAGGTTACTTGCAATAGTAGAGTTAGTATAACAAAGAGCTCAACAGAACAATAAGGTTATGCAAGAGTAAGAAAAAGATTTTGGAAGTGGGTAGCTCAATCTTCAGAAAATTGACAGAGAGTTGTTGGACATGATTATAAGTATGAAATACCTCAAAAGGCATCAAAAGTATCAGATATAATATGTATATTGATTAATAGATACATTTTTCTTTGCAAATATTTGTGTGCGCGCGCGTGTGTATATATGTATGCTATTTTATCTAGTTATATGGAAAAGTTCAATTTTTTTATTAAAAAATATATAAAATAGTGAATTTTCTAAAAGTAAATGGTAGAAAAGCAAAACAAACAAAGCAAGTTTAACTTCTTATAACACAAGACTAATACTCGACTACAATTTATCACTCTTTCCAAACAATGGTACATAGTTCTACTTACCATAGACTTATAGATTGCAGTATGAATAAAATTTTAAGTTCAAGTGAAGTGATCACCTGTTTTATTAGATTAAAATCAGTAGGATTTCAAATTAGCTGGATTCTGTCTAGAGGCAAACAACATTGTTAAAGTGTTTAATCATTGATCATTCATATACGTCAGAACTTCATGTTCCTTTGGGTCTCCACCAAAACATTTGTGGTTGCAGTATTATGCTATTTTCACTAACATGTCAAATTTTTATAATAGAAAAAAGAATAAATACAAAAGGCATATTAGAATTGAACCACGTTAAATAAGCTTCGAATAGACCTTTGAGGTCCATTGCAGTACCAGTAGATGTTTATGGCTTTTGTAGATGAATTCAAATATTCAGAGCATCTTTCTCGAACATAACCTAATGCAATTATACTAGATATAATGTATTAATCTAAAATAAAGCACATAAAGTTTAATATTACCTTATCACAAAGTTTTTGCAGCTCAGTCATTGCAGAAGGTGAAAGTATATCAGGCCTAATGCTCAATGCCTGCCCAAGTTTGATGTATGCTGGACCCAAAGAGGTTACAATCTCTCTTAACTCAATTGCACGAGCAACTTCATTCTGATAATAGGGAGAAAAGCAATACATAACCAGAGCGCAAATGAAAAGCACAGAAGAACTATACGGTATGTAACAAAAAATTTTAAACAAAACAAACTGTGAACTGTTGTATGGTGGATCACTTGGAATTTGATGGTGAATGACCCAAAACTCCTCTAAAGAGGTCTAAAGAGGGACACCACCCAAATCAGTAACCACTTTGTAAAACCCTGCTAGCGGCTAGCACTAGGAACCAGAAAACTATCTTATTGAAAACTCATTAGTGAATCCTGTAAAGGAAATGGGCGAACAGAACTCCCTCACCAACGTATAAAGCATTCTTGGTTCAAACAGTATTTTGGGTTATGTATAGGCTCAAACAATTTGGTTCAACTTTGACACTGCAAACTCTACCACTACTGTCGTTATTAGGCTCTGGAGGGTCAGAGAACTGAGAGTTTGAAAGCCTGAGGGATACATTCAACAATGTGGTTAAATTAACTAGTGTAGTTAACAGTTATTACTAACTACAGTTAGATGTTAATTAGATTTACTTGGAGTATAATTACTGTGAATGTAATAGATCAGCTAATTCAGTTGAATGACAGTTCATTTTTCCCCAATTTTGAATGTTTAGCCTCTTCTTCTTCATCTGGACCTGGTTTTACTGGTATTACAGTATACAACTCGGCTATGACACCTTCAAATAGAGAAACCTTTCAAAGAAAAATCGTTATTTCTTCCCAACATATTGATGACACCATCAATATAAGTTTTTGACTTACTCGAATATCTATTTGTTAACTTTTCAATTTCAAAAAAAATATGGTTATGACAATCTCTTGTGGGTGGGAGGTTGAATTTTTATTTCACTTTTTACAAAAGTAAAATGTTAACGTTTTTTTTTTAGTTCTTTAATAACTTCATTGTAGTAAATATTGCCTCCTTGAACAGTGATTCCATAACTTAAACATTTCTTTTTCTAGTATAGAGTATTTCAAGAAATTCTCTTCCCAACTCACATGAATGAAGTAGAGAAACGTAAAATGAACAATCTTTAAAGCAATAGCAGAATATTCACCAGATTTAACATCATTACCAAAACATGAAGACATACAAAAAAGAGCCTACAGAAGCGCTCAAAATCATGTTAACTCCCTACCAAAACAACCAAAGAGCCAAAAGAATAAAGCTTAAAGAAGGTAAAAATTCTACTAAAGACGCACCTCTTTAACCTTTTTGTTTATCACATCCCAGGCAAGACGTGAAAGAAATCCTCCAGCAACAGATGTTAACTGTATGATACGGCTTGCAACAGCACGTGGTCGTTTTCCCCAGTACGCAGAGATGGTACCAGGATTGTACACCAAGGGCAAAAACTCACTGCTTTCATTAACCTGAAGAAACATCAACAGCATAAAGAATTACCATAAAAACAATACCTGTGGCTGCAAGAAAAAGAAAAGCAACCCCATTGGCGGGATAGCTTAACAATTAACATGTATAAAGGCATATAGCACAATTGTGAATTTTCACCTGTTTTATCAAACAACCACCTAATTGTAAAATTTTAAAAATATTTCAAATAACCGATTGAACAAAAGGAATGGAAAATCAAAATTTATAAGGGAGCCGCTAATAATATGTAATCAAAGTTAGTCACATACCTCAACTAGACGAAGCTTAATATTGTCGTCAGCAAATTGTGAATCACTTAAATTTTGACCTCTAAGTCCCCTCATTAGTGTCGCCAACTCCTCATTTTCTTCCATTTGAGCTCTCACTCTTTTGATTTCCTGTGAAACTGTCTCCATTCTCTGCCATTCACAAAAACAAAATTCAAAATTGATCATTAACAATATTAACCAAACCAGAGCAAAATTCAAGTTCACTATCCAGCAAAAAAAAATAAAAAAATCAAGTTCACTTGTACAATTAAGCACTTTCCAATAAACTAATTTACCACAAAACAACCAATAATTAAGCCATAATTTACCTTAGAAGACCCGTTAATAGGTTTAGGCAAAGCCGATTTGGAGGATCCGTTAATCGGCTTAACCGAAGGCGATTTGGAGGAACCATTGACGACTTTCGTATCGGAGGGCTTAGGCTCAGTTGCTACGGCGCGTACGACGTCATTGCGCTTCTGAATTCTAACGTTGCTTGGAAATGAACGTTGACCGGACAACTTTTTCAAAGTCAAAGTGCGACGGAGCGGCTCGAGTCCACAGTAGCCTAGCTGCGAAGCTGCGTCCATAGCTGAATCGAAAAAAAGAGCTTTATATATGTATTATGTGTGTATATGTGTGTATGTATGTGAACTATATATATATATCGAGAAAGAGGATTGAGAAAATTGATAGTGTTTACCTCAAAATGTGAAGTTTTTGAAGAGGAGGAATGTATATTTTAGAGAGGGTATTTGAACTGGAATGACTGAACTGAAAGTAGAGAGAAAAGGGAGAGCGGTAGTTAGAGAGAGAAATAGGAGAGAAAAGACTTGGACTAAAATTAGTGAGGAGAGAGAGGGAGAGTTTGTTGGTGTTGGTGGGGGGATCTGGTTATTGTAGAACGCGTGGCGGGTTGTGGTGCAAGGGAAATAAGGCCGAATGCAATTGCAGCCGGTATTTTTATTTTGTTGTTTACTTGGTTTTTTCCTTGTTTTGCTTTGATGCGTTTAGAATGTTAGTTTTAGGATTTGTTGATTACAAGCGTTTGTTTGGTGAGTTTGAATTTTTAATGGTCGGAGAACATTATTTTTATATGTATTTTTAATATTTTTATATTATATTAATTTTTTTTATCATATTACTTAGTGCAATATTTTGAGTATGACTCTCAATTGAACCGATAAAATCCGAAGTTTGATCGTTCGATCCGTTAAAAGTTCGTTCAAATTTAGGGAGTGTTTGATAAAATCTGAATCTGAATAAAAAAAGTTGTTCGATAATTGACATGTCTGAAACATCTGAATAACATATTTTTTTTATTTTTTCCCTCTAAAAAAATTCAAAAAATTGTTATAAATTTATTTAATTAATATTGTAAAAAAAAAAATTATCCGGCAATTCAGCAAAAAAAATTGGACTACATCATTCAGCTCAAAATCGTCTGAATGGCTGATCGGTTCAGCCATTAAGACGATTTTTTTTCAAAACAAACGCACTGAATGACTGAATCAGTCAGTCATTCAACTGCAATCAAACAACCCCTTAATTTGGAAATAAACTTAATTAAGTTTGGACAAAAATTCAAATTCGAAATAAAATTATAGTCGAGTTTTATAAATAAGTCGTTCTGTAAGACCCCAACTTTTATAAATAAAGATGAATTTTCTATAAATATCATTTTTGAATATTATGGAGTTAATTTGATATAATGTTATAGTTGTGAGTAATATTTATAAATTTTACAAAGTAAGTAAGATATTTTAAAATATTCGTTTGGTCGGAGAATATTCTTTTTGTCGGAAAATATTCGTACGACGGCACAATCATTGGTGGACCCCACAACAGAAGTATAGTCGTAGTTAGAAAACGATAAAATTATCTTTCTATAAAAATAACGGCTGAGGTGTTACCGTTAAAACCGTTAAAACTGTTGAACTACCCGGTAGTAAAAGTACAGTAATACGCGTGGTTGCATAGTAGCACACGGTATTGATTATTGATGCTTACGTGAGAAGTCACTCAGCTATACTTAATTATTGCTACAATAATTGCTGCATCATATCTCTTAAATTATTGTCATAGTATCATCTGTATAATATGTTATATTATTAAATCAATAATTGAGACGTTGTGGTAAGTTTGGTTATTTTTTTATGGGGGGGCCATATGTCATCATCTAAGAGTCTCTTCGTCAATAGTAATTACCGTCGTCAATAGTATTTACCTTGGTCAATAGTATTTACCTTGGTCAATAGTAATTACCTTCGTCAATAGTATTTACCTTGGTCAATAGTATTTACCTTGGTCAATAGTAATTACCTTCGTCAATAGTATTTACCTTGGTCAATAGTAATTACCTTCGTCAATAGTATTTACCTTGGTCAATAGTAATTACTTTCGTCAATAGTAGTTGTCCCTTCAATATTACCAAGAGTCATTTGACCCTTCGTTAAGACCAAGTGTCATTTGACCCTTCGTTAAGACCAAGAGCCACCTTCAGTTTTTCTATAAATAGAGGCCTAGGGCTTCATTATTTTTCACGAATTCATTCAAGCTATAAAGAGAGAAAGTATAGAGA
The DNA here is from genome assembly GCA_016801055.1 of Panax notoginseng. Classification (NCBI taxonomy): domain Eukaryota; kingdom Viridiplantae; phylum Streptophyta; class Magnoliopsida; order Apiales; family Araliaceae; genus Panax; species Panax notoginseng. Next base: position 145,977,211 of record CM029023.1, read on the forward strand.
GAATAAGAGAGAAAGAATAAAAGTATTCCGCTACTTCACTTTTCCAATATCTAGTTCTTTTAAGGTAGGGAATATTATTTCTTTTATATTCATGAAGAGAACTTCTGTTATTCCATTCTTTATTATTCTGTTAGAATAACCTGTATACGCGGTTTACCCTATACTTGGTGACATTCTTCTATTATTCCGTTGGAACATCCTGTCTGTGTGTTTTACACCGGACCTGGTTCCGTTTTTATTATTATTCTGTTGGAACATCCTGTCTGTGTGTTTTACACCGGACCTGGTTCCGTCTTGTTATTATTCTGTTGGAACATTCTGTCTATGTATTTTACACCGGACCTGGTTCCATTATTTATTATTCTGTCAGAATATCCTGTCTGTGCGTTTACGCCGGACCTGGTTCTATTATTTATTATTCTGTTGGAATAACCTGTCTGTGCGGTCTATCGCATGCATGGTGATTTCTTTTGTTATTCCATTCTTTATTATACTCAGTTGGTTAAGTTTTAACTTCTATACTCTATGAAATTTGTGGAATATCCTTGACATTTGCGCTTCATCTAGTATCTATTCATGAAAATATTCTCCTGATCAGTCTTGAAGTTTACTCCACAAAGCAGTATCATGTTGACAATTTGGACGTTATTAATTCCTGGATAAATTAATTCTTAAACTTGTTTTATTGAATTCTTATATCATTGTCATCATCCTCATGTTTATATTCTGTTGAAAGTCATCTGTGGCCTGTAGTGCATAGATGGACTTGGTATGATTATGACCAGGGATTATTCGGTGTAATCATGACCGTAATGTTACAAATGATGTGGTAAAAGTCCTCATTGGCCCGTAGTGCATTGATGGACAGTTGTTGGCATGATCATGACCATTAATGAATATACGAATATCCTTGGTCGTAGTCTAGGGGTGATTCGATGATGTGGATTATTTTATTAAGCTGAGTCCCAGCGATCACAGTGTTGGAAAATCTTTTAAATCATAAAAGATAGTAGAGTTTATTTTCTACTTGACTCTCTTAATGGATTGCTTGTTCCGCTACAGTTAAACTTGATGTCTATTATATTTTATCAGTTTAACATTGTTGAAGGCTAATGATAATTTATTCTGCATTATCTTAATCATAATATTTCTTACTGGGCTAGTTGAGCTCACCATTTCTTTCACTGTTCTCTTCAGGAAATGAGAACGTAGCTGGGGCAAGTCGGGGAACGGAGTGATGGTCCGAATGATAGTATTAGTTAGTAGTCCCCACTATTCTATGTAATGGTGTGTTAATAAATGTAATGAGGACTCCTTTTGAGTATGAATACTCTCTAGAAGATAATATTTGTATTCAAACTCACAGTTTATGTTTTGTCGTATTGTACACGACAGTTGTATTAGTAAGTTGTATTTGTATTCTGTACTATGTATCTGACAACCCAAGATGGGTGATGTATACCTAATTTTGGGGGTGTCACGGTTGGTATCAGAGCTTAGGGATATGATCCCTGGCTAAGATGTGAGAATAGAACTAGGAGGGGAGAGACGGGGAATTCCTTCGCTAGTATGACCTACCTAAGTTTATTTGCATGGTATTTAATTGGTCGGTCATAATATAAGGATAAAATATGACATATCAATTAATTTTTATTTTGTGGCAGTATCTGAAAATGGCATCTGAGAATGTTGAGAATAGCAATGGAGCACAGGCGACTGTTGATTCACCACATATCAATAATCAGGATAATGTGCATCAGGAAGGTGATAATCCTCATGCAAATAACAACACTGACCAAATGATGAATGATCAAATGTTCAGAGGCTTTATGCAATTCATGCAACAACAGGTGAAAGCGGCTCCTGTCCACAACGTAGGTGGAAATACTGGAAACTCTCTGGCGGTCACTGCTAAACAGTTTAAGGAGCTGGGACCACCGGAGTTTAAGGGGGAACCCAAACTACTTGTAGCTGAAACATGGATAAAGCAGATCACCAAGATATTTGATATCTTGGGTTGCTCCGAGGAGCAAAAGGTTCCCTTTGCCGCCTTTATGTTGCTCCGAGGAGCAAAAGGTTCCCTTTGCCGCCTTTATGTTGCGAGGAGAGGCAGATTACTGGTGGGAATCGATAAAGCGTACTCAACCTGCCGCACTGAAGATATTCTGGGAGAAGTTCCAAAAGCTGTTTAACGACAAATACTTTTCCGAGAGTATTCATCACATGAAGGAGGTGGGGTACATCAAATTGGAGCAGAATAATATGACCGTGTCGCAGTACGAGGCAAAATTTGCGGAGTTATCCCGGTTTGCGTCCCACCTGGTGGATAATGAAGAAAGAATGATGCGGATGTTTTTAAGAGGTTTGAAGCCGGAGATACGTCAACATCTTGTTTCTCATAAACTGTGTTTGTATTCAGATGTGGTAAATAAGGCTTAGTTGGTGGAGCGCGATAACGAGACAACGCAACCAAAAGAGAGCAGCCGGCAAAATGATAATACCAGTGAGAGCAGTCATCGAAGCGGTGACAATAAGCGTGGAGGGAATCAACAGGCCAAAAATGGTAACTACTTCGGTGGTAATCAGGGCCAAAACAATAAGAATGGGCATTTCAAGAAGAGGAGATTCAACAATGATGGAAAGACGTCAGCACCAGCACCTGTCGTTAAGGAAGGAGAACGACCACCTATCATATGTTTCAAATGCGGAGGGGAGGGGCACATCAGTCCAAACTGCGCGATGCCGTCCAAATCATGTTATAATTGTGGAAGAGAAGGTCATTTAGCCCGATTTTATCGTTTACCGAAGACAAATTCAGCTAGGATGGAGGCACCAAAGGCCGTCCCAGAAAAGTCAAAACCGGTTGTGCAAGGGAGAGCGTTTGTTGTGAACTCCCAAAAAGTAAGGAACCCGAATGAGGTCATCACGGGTAAGCTTATCATAAACTCTAACGAAGTCTATACTTTATTTGATACCGGTTCTACCCATTCTTTTATTTCTCTTACTTGCGCTCATCGATTAAATTTGATTCCGGGGAAATTAGACTTTGACTTAGCTGTTGAAACTTTATTGGGAGAAACCTTCATTACATCCACGGTTTATAAGTCTTGTTTGGTTTAAGTTGGTACCCACACATTACCTGTCGATCTGATTTCATTAAAAATACTTGCATTTGACGTGATTCTAGGGATTGATTGGTTAACTACTCATCATGCAAAAATTGATTGTTTTCGTAAGGTTGTTAGCTTTCATATTCCTAATAGACCTATTATGCGAATTCAAGCAACCAAACCATTAAAATCAATCGCTGTCATCTCAAGCCATAAAGCTATTCGTTTATTGAAAAACGGATGTCAAGCTTTCTTAGCTCATGTCACAGATCTAAACAAAAATACGTCAGCTTTGAATGATATTTCTGTTGTTAATAAATTTCCTGACGTATTTCCCGAAGAACTTCCTGGCTTACCCCCAGAGCGTGAAATTGAATTTTGTATCGACCTTGAACCCGATACAAAACCCATTTTCAAAGCCCCATATCGAATGGCTCCTATTGAACTTCAGGAGTTAAAGACCCAACTGCAGGAATTGTTAGACATTGGTTTTATTCGTCCTAGTACTTCTCCTTGGGTGCTCCTGTTCTGTTCGTGAAGAAGAAAGATGGGAGTATGCGACTTTGTATTGATTATCGGGAGTTGAATCATGTCACCATCAAAAATAGGTACCCATTGCCACGTATTGATGACCTGTTTGACCAGTTGCAAGGAGCACAATTCTTTTCAAAGATCGATCTTCGTTCTGGATATCATCAGCCGAAGGTTAGAACTGAGGATATTCCAAAAACTGCCTTTAGAACCCGGTATGGGCATTATGAATTCTTAGTTATGTCTTTTGGATTGACTAATGCTCCTGCTGCCTTCATGGATATGATAAACAGGGTATTCAAGGAATATTTGGATCACTTTGTGGTCGTCTTTATCAACGACATCCTTATTTATTCCAAAAGCCGTGAAGATCATGAGCAACACTTGAGGCTGGTACTCTAAAAGCTTCGTGAATACAAACTTTATGCCAAGTTGAAGAAATGCGAGTTCTGGCTGGAAGAGGTAGCATTCCTTGGGCACGTAGTATCAAGTCGTGGAATATCTGTTGACCCGACAAAGATTAAAGCAATTCAAAGCTGGGAGCAACCTAAATCAGTAACCGAAGTACGTAGCTTTCTCGGTCTAGCTGGTTATTATCAGAGATTCGTGGAAGGATTTTCTCGAATCGCTACTACATTAACTCAGCTGACTCGGAAAGATACAAAGTTCGGTTGGAGCGAAAAATGTGAGCAGAGTTTTCAAGAACTCAAGAGGAGACTCATTTCAGCACCTATTCTAATAATACCATCTGGCTCGGAGGGATTTGTCATCTACAGTGATGCTTCGAGCAAAGGGTTGGGATGCGTTCTCATGCAACATGGAAAAGTCATAGCCTATGCATCAAGACAACTCAAGGAATATGAGAGGAATTATCCTACTCATGATCTAGAGTTGGCAGCTGTTGTCTTTGCACTTAAAATTTGGAGGCATTACTTGTATGGGGAGAAGGTGGAGATCTTTACGGATCACAAAAGCCTCAAATATTTCTTCACTCAAAAGGAACTCAACATGCGACAACGACGTTGGCTTGAACTGTTGAAAGATTATGATCATACCATTCAATACCATCCTGGAAAAGCGAACGTGGTAGCTCATGCATTGAGTAGAAGATAATATGCGGGTACAAGTGCAATATTAACAACGTAAAGGCCCATTTTGTGTGACTTGCAAAGGATGGAGATAGAGTTAAAGACTCCAGGGACCCATGTGATGATGTCGAATATACGAGTAGAACCTGTGACGCCCCCAGAATAGGTATACAACACCCATTCTGAGTCGCCAAATACATGGTACAGAAAACAAACTACAACTTCAATAATACAATTGTCGTGCAAAATACGACCACACATACTATGAGTTTAAATACAAATATTGTCTTCTAGACAATATCCACACTCAAATAAATCCTCATTACAATTATTCAAACACTATTTTACAGAAATAGTGAGGACTGCTAAAACATCTTTCTAGAACCATCACTCCGTACCCCGACTAGATCCTGCTATGTTCTCACCTCCTGAGAAGAAAAATGGAACAAAAAGGAAAATGGTGAGCTCAACTAGCCCAGTAAAGAATATTATGACTAAGATAATATACAACAAATTATCGTTAGTCTTCAACAGGGAAAAATCTGATAAAATATAATCGACAACAAGTTTTAGATCAACAACTGCAGCGGAAACAGCAAACCATTAGAAGAGTCAAGTAGAGAAAGAATTCTACTATCTTCTAAGATTTAAAAGTCCATCATCAATATTTTATCCCTGTAACATCAATTAATAATCATCTTTAACCAAATATTCATCTTTGCACTACAGGCCAAAGATATTCATTTGTATCATCAGTCGGTCATGTTCATCTCAACACCTGTTTTATCTTTGCACTACAGGCCAAAGATATTCATCAAGTAATTATACATCTTTGCACTACAGGCCAAAGATATTCAGTAATATCATCATTTAGGACTGAGGATGATGAAAAATATCTTAAAGAGAACGAATCCAATGAGACAGAAGGACAAATAGTAGGGATTCGTATAACAGTTTATCCAAGATCAATAATACTTCATAATAATCAATTGTGAAGCAGAATTCAAAAATAAAGATCAAAACATGGATACAATCAAAGATAGTAACCATAATAGACATCTTGGACAAAAAGGAAAAATTTTATTTTTCGGTGAATAGTGCCGTATTCGTGAATAGTGCCGTATACGTGAATAGTGCCGTATACGTGAATAGTAACCCCCGACACAAAAAGTTCCAAATTTGATAAAAACTCATATCAATATTTCAGCATAATGATATTGAAGAAAATAATATCATTAAGAAGAAAATAATATCCCTTACCTCAAAATATCAGTACTTCTGGTCGGAATACCGGTATAAGGCTGAAAGAAACTTGCTCTGATGAATAGAAACTCTCAAAGTATCTAAATACTCACAAAATACACTCAATAATCTAGAGAGAGAAAGAGAGAAAACTTGTTTCTGGTGTGATTTTCAATTCTAACTTAGCCCTCTATTTATAGGAAAATTTTGGTAGGTTTGACCTGCAACCTGATGGCTTTACCTGCTACTATTCCCACCCACCACATTTGAAATATAATTCAGCACATTTCTTCACCAACCACAAGTGGGGCCCACCAATTCTAGAATTTTCCACCAAAATGATAAACTCCGAAAATTCAACAATTTCTGAACCAGTCATCTTGTAAAATTCGTAATAAATCATACGTTCATTTTTAACGGTTCAAAATTTGTGGACATATACTCAACTTATATATGTATAACATATCCAAAAATTACCACGATCCAACGGTCGGATTAAAAATTATAACCCCGCAAACTATCTCAAAAACCCTGATTTTTAATACCTCCATTCCGACAAAAATACTGATAAAAACCTCAACATTAACTCCTTCATTTTTAACCACAAAAATATATCCCTCATTTATATCCACATAAAATAAATATTTCCTTATCATATGAATCAATAATTAATTATTCACAAATAATATTACAGAATCACATTTATGACAACCAGGCCGTTCCCAGGAAAGAGGGGGCTTTCCAATAAGGATTTCTCCTTACTGGCGCGCAATTAGATGACCAAACCTCTCCTTAGACAGAACTTTCTAGACATTGCCAATAATGTTATCTAATAATATTATTCAAATAATATGAATTATTGATCTGATAAATGAAAATACTGTGCAGCAACAATTATTGAAACAACAATAATATAAAATATCAACGCAGCAATTATTGAATCAATAAAAAATATTGAATAATAACTACTGTAACAATTATTGAGTAGTGCCTTCTTACGTAAGAATCAATAATTGGTGCAATACCGTGTGCTACTGTATTTTAACCACCGGGTATTCCAACAGTATTAACGGTAACAACTACGCCGTTATTTATAAACAACTTATACTTGTCGTTTTCTTCATCCAATCGCTTTCCGTTATGGGGCCCACACAAGGCTGCGTCGTCGTACGAATATTCCCCGACAGCAAGAATATTCCACGACCAACCGAATATTCACCGACCAAAATAAATATTTTATAACCACTTGCTTATTTTGCAAAATTTGCACATTTCACCCATAACCAAAGTATTATATCAAATTAACCCCTTATTATTCACAATAATATTTAGAGAAAATTTGATTTTATTCATTAATAAGTTGGGGTCTTACAACCTCCCCTCCTTATGAAATTTCGTCCTCGAAATTGACGTACGTACCTGATGTTTCAAAAAGGTGAGGATACCTCGCTTTCATTTCTGATTCCAACTCCCAGGTCATTTCTTCAATAGCATGGTTTCTCCACAAAACCTTAACTTGTGGTATAACCTTCGTGCGTAGGACATGCTCTTTCCTATCCAAGATCTTAACAGGTACCTCCTCGTACGTTAAATCTTCAGCTATCTCGTCTGGTTCTAACTCAATAATGTGGTTCGGGTCTTTAACATATTTACGAAGCATAGATATGTGAAAAACATTATGAACACGAGACATGCTTGGAGGTAATGCGAGTCTATATGCCACATTTCCTATTCGCTCAAGAATCTCAAATGGACCAACAAATCTTGGATTGAGCTTTCCTCTCTTCCCAAATCTTGTAACTCCCTTCCATGGTGCAACACGTAACAATACATGATCCCCAATATTAAATTCCACGTCCTTCCGATGAAGATCCGCATAACTCTTTTGTCGATCCTGTGCCGTTTGTATACGTTGTCGAATCGTTTGGATCTTCTCTGTAGTAATGCGTACCAATTCTGGTCCCAACAATGTTGCTTCACCCACCTCGTCCCAGCATACTGGAGAACGACATTTTCTTCCATACAACGCCTCAAATGGAGCCATACCTATGCTCGCCTGATAACTGTTGTTGTAGGAGAATTCCACCAATGGTAGGTACTTATCCCAACTCCCTTTGAGATCTAAGACACAAAGTCTTAATAGATCTTCAAGAGTTTGAATAGTCCTCTCTGATTGTCCGTCCGTTTGAGGATGGTATGCTGAACTGAATCGTAAATCCGTGCCCATAGCTTTCTGCAAGCTAACCCAAAATCGTGAAGTGAATCTTGGGTCACGATCCGAAACTATGGATACTGGCATGCCATGCAATCTCACAATCTCGTTCACGTACATACTAGCAAGACGTTCAAGGGAATAAGTCTCACGTATCGGCAAGAAATGAGCGGACTTGGTTAATCTATCAACAATAACCCAAATCGCATCTATGCCTTGAGAAACCTTGGGAAGACCTGTAACAAAATCCATAGTAATGTGTTCCCACTTCCATTTCGGAATCTCAAGTGGTTGCAATGGACCCTTTGGTACTTGATGCTCCGCTTTTACACGTTGACAAGTTAAACATCTCGAGATAAACTCCGCGATCTCTCTTTTCATATTGCTCCACCAAAATGTATGTCGAAGATCGTGATACATTTTGGTACTCCCAGGATGGATTGCAAACGGTGTGTTGTGTGCCTCCATCATTATTCTATGCTTCAAGTCAAAATCGTTAGGAACACAAAGTCTGGAGTTGACTCGAAGTATTCCTTCTTCATCGATTCTTGCTTCTGGAATAGCACCTTCTTGCACTTTCTTCTTCATACGCATCAGCTCTATATCCGTAGCTTGAGCAGCTTTAACTTTATCGATTAAAGTCGGTTCTACTCGTATATTTGATATCATCATGTGGGTACTTGGAGCCTTCATCTCTATCTCCATCCTTTGCAAGTCATACAAAATGGGCCTTTGTGTTAAAAACATTGCACTCGTACCCGCATATGATCTTCTACTCAATGCGTCAGCTACTACGTTTGCTTTTCCAGGATGGTATTGGATGGTATGATCGTAATCTTTCAACAGCTCAAGCCAACGTCGTTGCCGCATGTTGAGTTCCTTTTGGGTGAAGAAATATTTGAGGCTTTTATGATCTGTATAGATCTCCACTTTCTCCCCATACAGGTAGTGTCTCCAGATCTTCAACGCAAAAACGACTGCTGCCAACTCCAAATCATGAGTAGGATAATTCCTCTCATATTCTTTGAGTTGTCGTGAGGCATAGGCTATGACTTTCCCATGTTGCATGAGAACACATCCTAACCCTTTGCCTGAAGCATCGCTGTAGATAACAAATCCATCCGAACCAGATGGTATTGTCAAAACAGGTGCCGAAATGAGTCTCCTCTTGAGTTCTTGGAAACTCTTCTCGCATTCCTCACTCCATACGAATTTTGTATCTTTCCGAGTCAGCTGAGTTAACGGAGTAGCGATTCGAGAAAATCCTTCCACAAATCTCCGATAATAACCAGCTAAGCCCAGAAAGCTACGTACTTCGGTTACCGACTTCGGTTGCTCCCAACTTTGTATGGCTTCAATCTTCGCCGGGTCGACAGATACTCCATGTTTTGACACCACGTGCCCAAGGAATGCTACTTCCTCAAGCCAGAACTCGCATTTCTTCAGTTTGGCATATAGCTTGTTTTCACGAAGCCTTTGCAGTACCAGCTTCAAATGGCGCTCATGATCTTCACGGCTTTTGGAATAGATGAGGATGTCATCAATAAAGACAACAACGAACTGATCCAAATATTCTTTGAATACACGGTTCATCATATCCATGAAGGCAGCAGGAGCATTAGTCAATCCAAAAGACATTACTAAGAATTCATAATGCCCGTACCGAGTTCTGAAGGCAGTCTTTGGAATATCCTCAGTTTTAATCTTCAGCTGATGATATCCAGAACGAAGATCGATCTTTGAAAAGAATTGTGCTCCTTGCAACTGGTCAAACAGGTCATCAATGCGAGGTAGCGGATACCTATTCTTGATGGTGACATGGTTCAATTCTCGATAGTCAATACAAAGTCGCATACTCCCGTCTTTCTTCTTTACGAATAAAACAGGAGCACCCCAAGGAGACGTACTAGGACGAATAAAACCGATGTCCAACAACTCCTGTAGTTGGACTTTTAACTCCTGAAGTTCAATAGGAGCCATTCGATATGGGGTTTTAGAAATGGGCTTTGTACCGGGTTCAAGGTCAATAAAGAATTCAATTTCTCGTTCCGGGGGTAGACCGGGAAGTTCTTCAGGAAATACATCGGAAAATTCTCTAACAATAGAAATATTATTCAAATCTGACTTGTCTTTGTTCAAATCCATAACATGGGCTAAGAAAGCTTGACATCCGTTTTTCAATAAACGAATAGCTTTGTGGCTTGATATGACAGTGACTGATTTTAGTGGTTTAGTAGTTTGAATTCGTATGACAGGTTGGTTAGGAATATGAAAACTAACAACCTTACGAAAACAATCAATTTTAGCATGATGAGTGGTTAACCAATCAATTCCTAAAATCACATCAAAAGCAAGTATCTTTAAAGAGATAAGATCAACAGGTAATGTGATAGTGCCAACTTGGATCATGCAAGATTTATAAACTGTAGATGTAACGAAGGTTTCACCCAACGGAGTTTCAACAGATAAGTTAAAGTCCAATTTCTCCGGAGTCAAGTTTAAACGTTGAGCACAAGCAGGAGAGATAAAAGAATGGGTAGAACCGGTATCTAGTAAAGTATAAACTTCGCAAGAATTCAAGATTAGCTTACCCGTGATCACCTCGTTCGGGTTTCTCGCGTTTTGGCCAGTAACGACAAACGCCCTTCCAGGAACCGCTGATTTCGACTTATCCGGGATAACTTTTGGAGTCACCATCCCCGCTGAACTTGGTTTTGCTACAGAACACTCTCGAGCTATATGACCTTCCTTTCCACAGTTATAACATACCTTGGATTGTTGTGGGCAGTTTGGGCTGATATGTCCCTCTTTCCCACATTTGTAACATACGACCGGTGGTCGTTCTCCTCCCCTAAAAACAGTTGATGTTTGTGCTGACGTCTTCACGTTATCATTGTTGTACCTTCTCTTCTTGAAATCTCCTCCCGACTCGCTCCTTCTATTATCACGACCACGATTACCACCAGAGTGGTTACCGCTTTTGTCCGAATATTTTCCTCCCTGCTGGTTTTCATTGCTTCGATGACTGCCGCCACCGGTATGACCCTGGTTGTGGTCCCTCGGTTGCACATACTCATTATCTCGCTCTAATAATTGAGCCCTGTTTACAACATCTGAATATAAAGAAAATTTATGAGAGATAAGATATTGCCGAATCTCGGGTTTTAGACCTCTCAGAAACATCCTTGTCATTCGTTCCTCATTTTCGACCAAATGAGGTGCAAACCTGGATAACTCTGCAAACTTCGCCTCGTACTGGGACACCGTCATGTTGTTTTGTTCCAGTCTAATAAACTCAACCTCCTTCATATGACGAATACTTTCAGGAAAGTACTTGTCATTGAACAGTTTTTGAAATGTTTCCCAGGACATGTTGAGTGCGTCAGGCTGGGTACGCTTCACAGACTCCCACCAGTAGTCTGCCTCACCGCGGAACATAAATGTGGCAAATGGAACCTTCTGTTCCTCCGTGCATCCCAAGACATCAAATATCTTGGTAATTTGCTTGACCCACGTTTCCGCCATGATCGGATCCGGCTTTCCCTTAAATTCTGGTGGTCCCAATTCTTTGAACTGCTTAGCTGTGACAAACCGCGCGTTGTTATCATTTCCACCCGTATTCTGCACACGAGTCTCCCTCGTCTGATTTTGCATGAACTGCAAAAAGCTCCTAAACATTCCATCATTCATCGTTTGCTCGGTAACGTTGTTTACAGGAGGAATATTGCCTTCCTGTTGCACGTTCCCCTGGGTAGTGATCAAAGGTGTCTCCACGGTCTGATTTACTCCATTATTAACGTTCTCAGCTGCCATTCTTAAATACTGCCATAAAACAAGGGTTAATAGTCATGTCATATATTATCCCTATACTCTGACCGACCAAATAAACACCAAATAAACTTAGTCAGGTCATACTAGCGAAGGAATTCCCCGTCTCTCCCCTCCTAGTTCTTGTCTCACATCTCAGCCAGGGATCATATCCCTAAGCTCTGATACCAACTGTGACGCCCCCAGAATAGGTATACAACACCCATTCTGAGTCGCCAAATACATGGTACAGAAAGCAAACTACAACTTCAATAATACAATTGTCGTGCAAAATACGACAACACATACTGTGAGTTTAAATACAAATATTGTCTTCTAGACAATATCCACACTCAAATAAATCCTCATTACAATTATTCAAACACTATTTTACAGAAATAGTGAGGACTGCTAAAACATCTTTCTAGAACCATCACTCCATACCCCGACTAGATCCTGCTATGTTCTCACCTCCTGAGAAGAAAAATGGAACAAAAAGGAAAAGGGTGAGCTCAACTAGCCCAGTAAAGAATATTATGACTAAGATAATATACAACAAATTATCGTTAGTCTTCAACAGGGAAAAATCTGATAAAATATAATCGACAACAAGTTTTAGATCAACAACTGCAGCGGAAACAGCAAACCATTAGAAGAGTCAAGTAGAGAAAGAATTCTACTATCTTCTAAGATTTAAAAGTCCATCATCAATATTTTATCCCTGTAACATCAATTAATAATCATCTTTAACCAAATATTCATCTTTGCACTACAGGCCAAAGATATTCATTTGTATCATCAGTCGGTCATGTTCATCTCAACACCTGTTCATCTTTGCACTACAGGCCAAAGATATTCATCAAGTAATTATACATCTTTGCACTACAGGCCAAAGATATTCAGTAATATCATCATTTAGGACTGAGGATGATGAAAAATATCTTAAAGAGAACGAATCCAATGAGACAGAAGGACAAATAGTAGGGATTCGTATAACAGTTTATCCAAGATCAATAATACTTCATAATAATCAATTGTGAAGCAGAATTCAAAAATAAAGATCAAAACATGGATACAATCAAAGATAGTAACCATAATAGACATCTTGGACAAAAAGGAAAAATTTATTTTTCGGTGAATAGTGCCGTATTCGTGAATAGTGCCGTATACGTGAATAGTGCCGTATACGTGAATAGTAACCCCCGACACAAAAAGTTCCAAATTTGATAAAAACTCATATCAATATTTCAGCATAATGATATTGAAGAAAATAATATCATTAAGAAGAAAATAATATCCCTTACCTCAAAATATCAGTACTTCTGGTCGGAATACCGGTATAAGGCTGAAAGAAACTTGCTCTGATGAATAGAAACTCTCAAAGTATCTAAATACTCACAAAATACACTCAATAATCTAGAGAGAGAAAGAGAGAAAACTTGTTTCTGGTGTGATTTTCAATTCTAACTTAGCCCTCTATTATAGGAAAAATTTGGTAGGTTTGACCTGCAACCTGATGGCTTTACCTGCTACTATTCCCACCCACCACATTTGAAATATAATTCAGCACATTTCTTCACCAACCACAAGTGGGGCCCACCAATTCTAGAATTTTCCACCAAAATGATAAACTCCGAAAATTCAACAATTTCTGAACCAGTCATCTTGTAAAATTCATAATAAATCATACGTTCATTTTTAACGGTTCAAAATTTGTGGACATATACTCAACTTATATATGTATAACATATCCAAAAATTACCACGATCCAACGGTCGGATTAAAAATTATAACCCCCGCAAACTATCTCAAAAACCCTGATTTTTAATACCTCCATTCCGACAAAAATACTGATAAAAACCTCAACATTAACTCCTTCATTTTTAACCACAAAAATATATCCCTCATTTATATCCACATAAAATAAATATTTCCTTATCATATGAATCAATAATTAATTATTCACAAATAATATTACAGAATCACATTTATGACAACCAGGCCGTTCCCAGGAAAGAGGGGGCTTTCCAATAAGGATTTCTCCTTACTGGCGCGCAATTAGATGACCAAACCTCTCCTTAGACAGAACTTTCTAGACATTGCCAATAATGTTATCTAATAATATTATTCAAATAATATGAATTATTGATCTGATAAATGAAAATACTGTGCAGCAACAATTATTGAAACAACAATAATATAAAATATCAACGCAGCAATTATTGAATCAATAAAATAAAATATAAAAACTACTGTAACAATTATTGAGTAGTGCCTTCTTACGTAAGAATCAATAATTGGTGCAATACCGTGTGCTACTGTATTTTAACTACCGGGTATTCCAACAGTATTAACGGTAACAACTACGCCGTTATTTATAAACAACTTATACTTGTCGTTTTCTTCATCCAATCGCTTTCCGTTATGGGGCCCACACAAGGCTGCGTCGCGTCGTACGAATATTCCCCGACAGCAAGAATATTCCACGACCAACCGAATATTCACCGACCAAAAATAAATATTTTATAACCACTTGCTTATTTTGCAAAATTTTGCACATTTCACCCATAACCAAAGTATTATATCAAATTAACCCCTTATTATTCACAATAATATTTAGAGAAAATTTGATTTTATTCATTAATAAGTTGGGGTCTTACAGAACCAACA